>VYZX01010825.1:30955-93861 GCA_013401335.1 Brachypteracias leptosomus
ATGGGCCGAGGCAAATTGTATGAGTTTCAATAGGGCCAAGTGTTGGGTCCTGCATTTTGGTCACAACAACCCCAGGTGACGCTACAGGCTTGGGGAGGAGTGGCTGGAGAGCTGCCTGACAGAGAAGGACCTTGGTGTATTGATTGACAGTCGGCTGAATATGAGCCAGCAGTGTGCCCAGGTGGCCAAGAAGGCCAATGGCATCCTGGCTTGTGTCAGAAATTGTGTGATGAGCAGGACTAGAGAAGTGATCCTGCCCCTGTACTCGGCACTGGTGAGGCCCCACCTTGAATACTGTGTTCAGTTTTGGGCGCCTTGATACAGAAAGGACATGGAGGTGCTGGAGCAGGTTCAAAGAAGGGCAACAAGGCTGGTGAAGGGTTTGGAGAACATGCCCCATGAGGAGCAACTGAAGGAGCTGGGGCTGTTTAGTCTGGGGAAGAGGAGGCTGAGGGGAGACGTTATTGCACTCTACAAATACCTGACAGATGGTTGTAGTAGAGCAGAGCGGGGTTGGTCTCTTCTCACTGGTGACAGGTGACAGAACAAGGGGAAATGGCCTCAAGTTGCGCCAGGTTGGAGGTTTAGGTTGGATATCAGGAAAAACTTCTTTGCAGAAAGAGTTGTTAAGCACTGGAATGGGCTCCTCAAGGAGGTAGTTGAGTCACCATCCCTGAATGTGTCTAAAAATCATCTGGATGTGGTGCTTGGGAATATGGTTTAGTGGTGGGTTGTTAGAGTTAGGGTAGTGAGATTAGGTTGAGGTTGGACTCGATGATCTTAAATGTCTCTTCCAGCCTGAGCAATTCTATGACTTTATGATTCTAAATGCATTTAGAAAATGTAGACAAGTTAGTTTTACAGGGCAAGGTGTTGCAGTAGACTGGGTACAGCCTGCCTATGCCATCCTACTTTCCTGCTGAATCAGGCATCACAACAAGCCCAAAACTGACGTAACAGCATGAAGTTGCATAAACTGTATTGTGTGCTCGGGCTAGTTTGACAGAAAGGCAGCTGTGTGGAGAGTACTGATCCAGGTTAAATAGGTACTCCTAGGCGATCTGTCAGTGCCCAGGTCCATGGTGTTGGTGAAACTTGGGCCTTCAGAGTATTGCGGGGTTCTTTCTTCCAGGACCAGGCAAGATTTCTGTGTTTGAGGCTGAAAAAAATGAAGCAAAGGAGTTTGTGTGGGCTGTAGGCAACTCTGAGTCTCCAATAAGGATATTGGAGATGGCAGCTGTAAATACTGCCAAACCTTTTTCCGAGTTGAAAACTTTTTGCAGGCAAAGACTGGTTGCTCTAAAGCACATCACATATTGTGAGTGAAATTGTGCTGCCTGTAATAGAAGCATATTGCTAACCAGTCACAAACACAGTCATGGGTGAGAGTAAAAAAGCCAAGCAGCAGGAAAAAAGGAAAGGCAGCATGAGGTGATGCATTCTAAGTATGGGAAAATGGGTGGGATGGGTGCCCGGGGCAAGGGGCATCAAGGTGGGATAGGGTAGCCAGGGTGAATGGGAACTCAGGTAGGATGTGGTGCCTGGAGGTATGGGGCTCCAGGGTAGGATGGAGCACCCAGGAGGAATAGGATGCCCCTTTTCCATCCTCCGCAACCTGGAAGAGGGCTGCAGAGCTGCAACGAGGCAGTGCTTGTGGCTGCAGAGAAGGGAAGGGGTTAACTGAATTCGGGTACCCCCCTCTCTGTTGAACTCATTGATTAATTTTCTCTGTTCCTATTTCTTTCTCTCACTTTCTTCTTCTCCCTCTTGCAAACTGATTAAAAAGTCTTTGAGTTTGCAGGTTTTTGTGTCAAAACAGCTCAGCTGCCAGCTGGGTGCAAAGCAGTGAATATTCATGGTATTTAAATGTGACGGTGCGGTGGGGGCTAAAGGACGGGCTAGTTAGCTCTTTTTAGATGGAGATTAGCTGCCTCTTTGCTCCTAATCACCGCTGTTGTTGAAATATTACGGCTTCTGTTACAACTATTAATGTCCTAAGTGAAGAACAGTCTCCTGTGAATAACATCAAACACGAAATGGTCACTTCCAATTTCAGCCTGTTTCTCTCCTCTTTGCTATGTGCCTTGTTACTACTCGGTTCAGCTTCAAGCCCTGCAGGAGGAGCGGAACTAGCCTGGCTCGAGGAAGCTGTTGAAGGAGCATTCATCTCTGGGTTACTGGTTCAAGAAAGGTCGGTAGCTGGCAGAAGGTTGTTATTTATCTCATGAGGATGGCGGCAGCTTGGAGGCAGGAGTGGATACCCAGCTGCAAGTCAGTCCTTCATGGACGAGCTTTCAGAATCTTCTATTCTAGGTGAAGCCTGTGGATGGAGGCAAGTAGGTTATTTTCTTGCACCTATCAAGGGTCCCACCACCACAATGATGCGCAGGAAGGCACAGTGCTCCATTGCTCTCTGGGCTGGTATTCGCAGCCCTCAGTTCCACCAGGAACATTATAAATGGTGAGGTAAGCTGACAGACTTCTACTTGAACTTAGAAAAAACTCCCACTGAAGTCAGAGGCTGGATAAGATCTGTGACAGGGTATTGTGAGTTGATCCTTTCACAGCAATATCTGGAGGGAAGCCTGACGGAAAATACTTTGCAGCAAAAACTGCCCAGATGTCCGATGCATGTTTGGCCATTTGGAACCTCTCCACATTCATCTACAAGAACTGCCTGCCGTTATCCGAGAGCATACCTGGCAGTGTGATGAAGAGGAGGGAAAACCCATGTGTGGTCCTTAGGCTCTGGCAAGAAATAGCAGAGCAGAACAGAACACCAGGCTATTGATTTCATGTTTGCTTTAAAAACAACCTAAGTGCATTCCTGGAGCATGGCTGGTCTGGAAGCCTAAATAAAATAATATTCTTCAGCCTTGAAAACTGGCACTATACTTCAATGACTGCTTTAAAGTCTTGTCCCCTGGACTAAAACCTGCACATTTCCTAAGCTCCCGTCTACACAAAAATGATGCTCCTTTAACTAACAACTAACATATCCCTCCCCCCTTCCACTCCTTTCTCCTTCCTTGCATGAAAGCTGTTAAAAAGCACCCCAATTTTGACAAAACTTTCCTTATTGGAGGAAAAAATGTTTTTACCAATATGAGGCTTACTTGTATCAGCACATCTGAGTAGGACTAATGATAACATTACTGTACTCAGAACAAAAAAATCACATCCATAAACAGCATACTTAGACCCCCTCAGAAGGGATGCACAACCTGTGGAAAAAGGCAAGCAGAAGAAGTCTGATGCATCATCCTGCTGACAGGACTTTCCTACTGCATTCTGCAGAACACAAATGACATCTGATACAGTCAGTGACTTCTCGGGCTCTCACAAAGCAGCACAGTATCTGGTTAAAATGTGTGCACATTATTTATGATATACAGGCAACACCACAGAATTCAGAACTTCCACAGCATAAGCAGATCAACAGAAACTGTATGTTAGCTAAGTTCACTAGAAAACAGACAAAAAACCCCCTAATAACCAAACAGAAGCCACAAGGCATTCACAGATACAAATAGGAGATTTGAGCACTGGTCTGTTAATTTCCATGGATGGTATCAGAAATATGTGGGCCTGGCCCCTTAAAATTCTTGCCTTTTAAGGAGAATTGCATTGGCTAACACTGGGCTCCAGAAGAAAAAGAGATTATGTAGGATATATGTATTCCCTTCTGGCAGAACATCAGGATGATAGATTTCGACAGATTGCCTTTGATATTCAAGATGCTTATGGCAAATGCAGTTGTACAGGAAAGCCAACATGATTTCTCATTGGTACCTTTGCAAAGGTCACCTGGTAAAAAAATAACAATAACAATAACAATAATAATAATATCAAACTCCTAACTTCTGTCTTGATACTCTCAGGATTTTCCTGCATCAACCCTATTCCCACGCAGGCTGAACAACTTTCCAGGGTTCTAAACGCTGCATATTAGCTTCACCAATTCTAATATTCTCAGTAATAATATCAAAGCCTTCAGGTGTCTTATCCATTGAAGTCAGGATGACCTGAATTGCATTAGATTTTCCCTTGAATAGTGGTTGTTTCATTCTTTCT
This sequence comes from Brachypteracias leptosomus, assembly GCA_013401335.1. NCBI lineage: Eukaryota > Metazoa > Chordata > Aves > Coraciiformes > Brachypteraciidae > Brachypteracias > Brachypteracias leptosomus. The sequence continues at coordinate 35,030 of VYZX01010825.1, forward strand.
AAGTCAATCAGATGGTGCTTAGTACATACTTCTGGAGGAAAAAAAACAAAACACAGATGGATGTGGCTCCTAGCAAGCAGCAGTTTAAACATGGCACCAAATACATCAATAGTCCCAGTCTGTTCTTTGATATATTGGAGCACCTCTTACCTTCTTCAGATAATTTCCTTCAAAAGTGCTCAGCCCCACAAATTCTGGGCTCCAAAGTTGTATGAAATGGGAATATCTGCAACATAGCCATATCTGAAGCTGCAATGTGGCGTAACTGTATAGCTAGAAATGCAAGAATCTTCTTAATGCACTAATGCTGGTGAAACAGACCCTCCTTGCTATGGGGCTGGGAGCCCCATGCTGTGGGGCTGGGCCACATCAGAGAGCTGCAGGTCTCTGTCCCCAAAAGGAGCAGGTTGCTGAGAGCTGGTTAGCTAAACCACAGCAGGACAGCTCTCTGGGCCAAACGGAGACTTGTCAAATGGGCAAACATTTCAAGGGTAGACAGTGTATTGCATTCCAGCATTCCTGCTTGTTAGTCAGGAACCAGAAACAAAATTATAAACTACACTGGCAGAATGTAGGCTATGAAATTCCTAACACCTTTTCTTTCTGACACCAGTGATCACAGAGGAAAAAACAACTCTTTGATTAACTGTCCTCCCTCACAGTAGCCCCACAGGAAGGAAGGACATAGAGCAATAGGCACTACTTCTCTTGGTCACATGTGTCTGAAAGCATTCTTCTTCCTTCATAACTCCATTGTTCTCTTAATCAAGGGTTGCTTACACTGTTAAGAAATAGTAATTCCTCAGCTACTGATTAGGAGCAGAATGAACTGAACAGTACTTCTTCCATTCAGTACTGCCATGTAATCTTATCGCTCCCCACTTTCTTGTTCACCCAAACCTCACTAGTAAAGTTGCTTTCCTCTACTTCATTACAAGTGTCACATCTTTCCTCTCTGCCCTCCATCTGTCCTTCAGACTTCAACTGCTGACCCCATGCCCCATTCAGTGCTTTCCCCTTCCCGCTCCCTAGCTCCTTTTGTGTCCTTTCAGCTCTTCTGTCTTTATCATGCTGATCTCCCCTTCTCAGCACAGCCCCACTTTCAAGCCACAAAGCCTTCCCCAGCTTCTCCAGGGGCACCACTTTTTAAAGCAATCCCTTCTCGTCACCAATATCTCTCCTTTGTCACATGCCTCCTGTGTATTTGTTTCATCTGCCTGAATTGATGGTGCAGACAAGTGCCAATTGGTGCAGACAAGTTTGCAGACTAACAGATGCCATTTATGAAATTATTGATAATGAGGATTTTTGTGCACAGATGTATGCTACAACAGACCTTCACAACTATGGAGTTATGTCAGATCCCCACTGTCTTCTGGTGGTCTAGATAACCTGATTAGCAAAGCCTTTCATGTCCTGTTTGGCTAGGAAGTAGATGTCTTGTCTTTCTGCTCTGAAGTCTGCTTCAGGTTGGGTACCTGCCCTGCACACTTCAATCCCACCAGGTTGTTGGCCGAAGCAAAACCCAACTCAGCTGGAAGAATTTACGCAGAGGTACGTGAGCTCATGAGAATCATGGTGCTCCTGCACTGGCTAAGCTGCAAATGAGTTCTGAAGAATAAGCTCAAGGTTCTTCTCATTAAGTCCCATTTGATTCAGATCTTGTTATCTCTGAGACCATCTCCTTTCTTTCCCAACTTTCAGAAGTAAAGCCATACTTTATATCTGAGTGGTGTGAGTTAAAGCAATGACTGCACCTGGTACAGGAAATTCTTCCATGAGAAAAGCTGGAGGTAAGCAATCTCCTAAAAAGGAGAGCAGACTGAGAATGGGTGGTAAAAATACCAGTACCTCTCCCCTTTCCCCACAGGTCAAAGCATCCAATTGCCCACATCCCTGCTGCATCCCTGCTATTCCTGGTATTATGCCTTCCCCACGTGCATCTCCAAGGTCCCTGCTTCCAAGGATGTTATTCCAAAGTAACTGATTTTCCATGCAATACTTTCCATGGAAGTATTTACATGATAAATCAGTAGATAGAGGCTATACAAATGAATGTTTCCAATCATTAACCTCCTGTTTTAATTTTCTTGCCTTAATCACCTTGTGCATAACTCCTCTTGGCTGTCTGGCACATCACAGCCTGGGGAAGGCCAAGATAAATACTTCCTCAGTTACAGCTTATCTGAGAAACCTGAAAGGACTTTTTAAGATCAGAGCACATAAAATCTGCACTTTTGTCTTGTCTATTCACCAGGACAAATAAGGGTACACCTCACCTGCAATAACCCACCTGAGTAGCTTGTAGCAGGAGGCATAGCAGAGATAGAAATGACAAGCCTCCCTGACAGCTGCTTGCTTACTGACTCTGCTAGTGTCTGCTCTTCCCTGGGCATGAAGCCCCAAACCTGGTCCTTCCCACCAAGCCCCTGTTCAGCTGGAGATAATTCTGCATCTTAATTTTTCTCTTGCTCATTCTTTCTGCTGATCAGATGTCTGTTTGGGTACTTTCTAAATTTATTATTTCCATTCTTTTAGCAGAGATCATTATATCTTGTTATGGGTTTGTTCATTAAAATTATCTGCATTTGCAGGGCAGGGTAGTTAGCTTCTCAAGGCACTGCCTCACTACTGATCCGTCAAGTGGTATCAAGCACGAGGAGGAAACTGAATACAGGATCTGGATTCTTTTCACAAAACCAAAGGCCATCTTTCCTCCAGGAAAGCAGTATCTCTGTGAGTCCCTTCTGCCAGCCAGACCAATGGTTGGGCTCTGCAAGGAGCTCTGAGCGGAGCAACCCTGCTAGCAGAGGAAGCATTTTGTAATGGCACATTCCCTTAAAGCAGACCCAGCTTCAGAATCTAAACCCTGGACAGGATTAATTACCCAGCAAGTGGCTTGTTAGAAGTTATGTTGGCATGCAGATAAGGGGAACTGTAATGAAATCAGCCAATTAACCAGCTGATGGTGCTGAACTAAATGTGACCTCATCATTAATTATGGTTGTTTCTCAGCAGCTTTCTCATCACATTGAGTGCTCAGGAAAGGGGAGAGAGGCAGAGGGGACTTATCCAGGTGCTTAATTTATTTCTGCTCACAAACAGGAATCATGGGATATAAACTTCATGAAAATTACATGGCAGAGCTTTAAATCTACTACACCTACTCTTCCTGAAAGAGAGAGGAGATGAAAGTCTTGGAAGAGCAGAAAAGAAGGCCTCCTAACACTCTTCTGCAGACTAAACAGCTGTCTGATATAATGAAGCCTTCTTAAGGTAGTTTATCTGAAGGTAAATTTTCTGAGTGGTGTGTGAGAGGAATTCCTCTCACCCTATCTGCCACATGGCCTGTGGCCCATCTGCATCATGTGGAACTGAGCAGGTGCTCTCAAAGAAAGCTGACATGAAAAGCTTAGGATAGCCTTGAGCTACAGCTGTGGATCTGGCTCCAGAATTCCCCTTAGTTCAGAGGTGTTTGAATCTCAGTCCCTTGCAGAGCTTTTGAGCCAGATGGAAAATCCAGGAATGAGTTTCCTTAAAGTTCAAGATGGTTGAAGAGGTTTTTCTTCAAATCCATTGCTGGGGATGGCCTAAAGCAGTCAGTGATGCAGAATAAAGGTTTATCTTCTTGTGGCTGCTCCCCTAAAGGACATGGTTGGACAATTCTTTGTTAGGAATTAGTCTCACATGCTCCTGAACAGCTAACCCTTCTCTGGGGTAGGACTGGGATGAAAGAGCACTGGTCACAAGAATGAGTATATTAATCGCTAAGTGTGGCCTTGCTTCCTGGAAGATGTGGAGTCTGCACTGATCTGGCCACAGTTAGACCTGTAACACAGCCTCTGCCATACCTGCCTTGGACTTGAAGTCCATCTTCTTTATCCTATCTGGCAGTAGCAAATGTAGCAACTTAGAGCAAAACACAGAGAGGAACAGGATGGAGATTCTCCCAGTTTCCTGCAATCTGGACCATAAAAAATTCCTGAGCTGAAGGCTGGATCTGCATCCCTGAAATTAGCATCTGTTTTTAGACTTTAATAAGTTTTCCAAACACATCTATAACATGTCACTGCCTTGCATCCTGTGGCAATGAGTTTCAAGTTTGGCCATGTATCGATGAAAAAGCAATTTTTAAAAATTTCCTTTAAAATTTTTGCCCAATAACTATGTTTCCTGCCCTCTAGCTCCCATGCTATGGTAAATTCTGAATAATCATTCCTTATTCATGTCTCTGTGCACATCATGACTTGATGGACCTCTAGTGGAACCCCTTCATCTCATCTTTCAAGCTGAAGAGCCTGGTTAGTCTCCCTTTGCAAGGGAATAATTTCACACCTCTATGCCTGTCACTCCTGACCCACGGCTCTTAAAAATTTCACCCTGTGGCTGCTTCCAGCTCTGTCCCTGCCTCTCACTCCCAGCCAGAGCCCCCTGTTACACTGCAGGACTCCTGCCAGCACTGCCACTCTTTTTCTCATTCCACTACATCCTCTCTGGGGGACCAAGTCTGCATGCAGCATTCAAGACACATATGCGCCATGAATTTATACAGCAGTATAATAATGTTTTCTGTTTTGCTGCCAGTTCCTTTCCCAACCATTCCCTCCCCCCACCTCCAGTTTGACTGATGCTGCACAGTTTTTCTCCCCAGGATGGCTCCAGATCTCCCTTCTGGGTGGTAATAGCTAACATACATACACTTCCACTTATCATTGTTTTTCTCCACGTTATGTCTACATTTATCAACATGGAATTTCATCTGCCATTCTATCACCCACTCACTCTGTATCCTGCAGCTCTTTGTTCATTACAGCTTATTACAGCAATCTCATGGAAAAACAAGCTCATTACAGTTGAGAAATTCACTCCTTATTCCACTGACTGAGGGGCTGCCTGTGTTGGAGGTGGTGCTGACTGCTTGAATTTCTTCCCAGCTATTAACAGAGGGCCCAGTGTGCACTCCTATCCTCTACCCAGAGGGGCAGGACTGATTGAGGCTCCTTCATCAGCCAAAAGGGCAAAGGATCACATGCACAACAAACCATTATTTCTCTACTGCTGGCAACTTTCTCCCAACAGGCTGCTAATGGCAGTCACCTACCCACATTCCTCTCCAATGCTGCCCTTTCCCAGCACTGCTACTTCTCAGTAGTAGGAGAAAGATCAGTTGAAGCAAGACCCTTCCCAGCACAGCCTGAGCTTGTATGCTAGGGATCCAAGTGGAGCAAGGAAGTGCTCTGGGCAAGGCTTTCAATATCTGTCATAACAGAGAGGTAAAATCAGAGCAGAGAAACCCAAAACCTTACTGCAGCAGTTACTTGGACCCATTATCATGGAAGGGATCAGGGCCAAGGGTGTTTTCTCCAACTGGGTATGCCATGAAAAAGCACTTCCCTCTCCATCTCCCCAGAGGAGACCTGTCTGTGTGGTACACTGGGGAGGAATGACCTAATATTACTGTCAATCCTGTTTTATAATTTTATCTCATTTTTCCTGGTTATAGCCTGTTAGAGCCAAATTCCCCTCCCTTGTGCAACTCAGACCCAGCAAGCACATAGACACATGTAATCTCATTTTCTCAGGCTCCTTGTTATCTGTGTTGCATTTATTTATTTTTTTTTGTTCCTTCCTCACCAATCAGCCTCTTTAGTCCTACAGGTACATTTTGATGCCTCTCTCTGAATCTTCCTAGATTTATCTATACCTTTCTGCTGTGATACAGCCTAGAACCGAATGTAGTATATTTTGCTTGGGATCTCATCAACCAGTACCTCCCTCAGCCATGATTTGATGCCTTTCTATACATAGATAAGAGTCTCATTAGCTACTTCCTTTTCCTACCATAACACACTGTAGTCACCAACAATATTCAGTTTTCTGTCTTCTATCACACTCCCATTTCTTTTAGCATAACAGCTTCTCAAGTCCCTCTTCCACTAAATCACTATGGGCCAGCTGACCTAAATGGAGTACTCTGATTTGCACTAGGTAAAGATTTGGCTTTTTGTTTGCCATAAGTCTTCTTTAGGCTAACCAGCCTTCTTCAATACATTTCAAATCTTGCACCACTTCTTGCTCATATTGCTAATCTCCACAGTTTCTGGGGGATTTTTCTCCAGGAGAACAGTCGTAACTCTTCTCTGGTATCACTTCTGCATTTCTGCCCACACAGCCCATGAACTGAGTACTGCACCTTTAGATTCTTTCCCTCTCTGCATTTCATTTCCAACTGTGTATACATGGTCTATACATGGTATAGAATAGGTATGAGAATTTCCTTTCCAGAATGACTGGAAATGTGTAGTTCAAACAAAGCTGTGCCTGATTTTCTACTCTTCTACTTCTGGTTTCAGTGGCGGCCATGTCAGTGTGCGGGCAGAGCAAGGTCTGTGAGAGCTGCTCAGCAGCCTGCAGCTGCCTGCGTCTCAGGCTTTCCAGGTTTCCAATTTCATCCAGTCCCATAAAGCAAGGATAGCTCATACAAAGCCCTTCCAGAACTAGCTCCTGCACTGTACATGCCATTTTGCTAGCTGCCCAAAATGTTGCAGAGAGTTGTCAGGATTTCGACCAAGATAACAAGACTGATTTTGGCCTGCATGTCCTTACCAGGAATGGGAAGCTTCAGGCAAGTGGGAGGCTTGTCTCATTGTGCTGCTGACTGCCTCTTTGTTGCCATTCATCCCGCAAAGGATGGGATGTTAAGAAGGTCTTTTGCTTGCTCTTGGGAAAACTGGCATTCACAGCTGCAGGGAAAGGTTTGGTAGAGCCTCCTAGCCACGCAATACAATAACTAGATGGAGAGCTGACTGCAGTATGAAAGAATAAGGGGAGAAGAGTGAAAGGGGCAAGTATCTAGCCAGCTTCTTACTCTGCTGGCCCTGAGAAGAAAAAAGAGTCCTTCCCAGCTGTATCAGTAGCCAGAGATGTGCTTTCTCCTCTATATTAAAAAAACATCACATTAAAGAAAAACCCCATGAGCTCCAAAACTTTGAGTCCATGTTGCAAAACAGCCTGTGTGAGTTTAATAAAGCATGTGAGTTCTGGAAGTGTTGGAAAGGCAGAGGGGTCAAAAAAATTGGTGACCTGCAAGGATGGCAGACCATGGCTGAGAACCCTTGACAGGGTGCCTGCACGCTCTTCCTCATGAAAATGAAGGTCAAATGTACCGCAGTCATGGTTTGCATGGTTCCTGGGGAGAATTTCAGCTGACTTTGCAATGAAAGACCTAAGGCAAGCAAAAATTACTTCTCCAGGTCTACTCTTTCTATTTTCAGAGTGGCTATGTTTAAAAGCAAGTAAAGAAATCCATACAGATGGGTTTGCAATGCTATGTCTGGTTCTTCATTAACAATTTCAGCCAGAATAAGGCAGCACAAGTGGGGATAAAGACGCCTTTACACAGTCCCTGTGTAAACTCCCTGTGTACACTCCCTGATCAGTTCTTAAGCTGTCAGTAACTTTTTTGGTCTTTGGTGAGAGTTAGGGCATTAACCTCACTCATCCTTGATCTGCTAATGTCTCCATGAGCACTTGTGAACTAAGCAGCACCTCAGCTATGCTTGCTATACTGGCAATTTCCAGAGCAAGTCAGCTGTATGTCCTTACCAGGGAACTCCAGAGATTCCTGTTTATAGCAACATTAAAATCCCCTTAACAGCAATTAGCATCCATAAAGCAGACAGTGTGGGAAAATAGATTTCCTCCGTGTATTTCCTTTACCCTATGCAAAAGGTCTGGTAGACTTTCACACCTCAGCCTACCCCTTTAGTTTGTTCTCAATATCCATACAAAGACAGCACATAGTGTTACTGCTGTTTGCAGCAGCTGGGGGAAGGCCCCTGCAGTCTACACCATGAAGCTGTTTCAAGATCCAGACACATCATGCTCAACCCGCCTGGACTGTGGCTCTACAGAAAGGCAGGTCCAGCTGGAGGGAGCCCAGTGACAGTTCACTGTGAAGCACTATATATCTCAAACCCCTGAGATGTCACTTGCCAGCTTGAATTTACTGAAAAAATGATAAAGAGAAAATTTCGTTCTTACAAAGTTGATGCTGGATCAGATATTACATTATTTTCCACACTTCCTCCTCCTTCCCTGCAGCTGACAGAGGCCAGCACCATGTACTGTGCAATTCAACTGCCTAGACAGAAAATTATTTGGGCTCCCTCCTGGTGCAGACAAATGTTGTGCAGCCTCAGGAGGCTACAGGAGAGCAGGGATCTGGCATTAAGGTACAGCCATGCTCTTAAACTAAGTACCTACGTGCTGTGCAGCTGCACTGGGCTGCTTCCTTCCCTTGCTCCTGAATGTCCTCAATGTGTGTGATTACTTGGTAGAAGTAAGGGGCTTCATCCCTTCCACTATCTGGCTCCTGCCTCCCAGGGGTTTAAGAGAACATATTTAGAAAACCCTCCTGGGAGCTCACTCTAGCTGTCTGTTTACACAGAAGATTGGTGGCTTCTCATTTGAAGTCAGGATTTAAGCTGCTCTTTCTAATTACAGAGAGACTCTGAAACCTGAGAGATCTCTGCTGTTGAAGACTAAGCATAGAGGAAAAAAACCCAGTTGCATAGGAGGAACAATACTACATCCAAACCCTCAAGTTTGCTTTAAACAGAAGGCCCCTGCAGCAAAATAGGACATATGCTGTTACTTGTCCCCTATATTCTCTTTTTATCACGCTATTTTCTGCTCATCACCTCTGTTACTTATCACCAGAAGGACATTTGTTCCACTTTGTCTACTACAGAGAATGAGGGACAGTAGAAAATATATGAATCCTAATGAACTTCCCTAGACAGATGAATGAAAGCCAGAGTATTTCCATCCTTTCCAAACTGACAGCTGCCATGGGATATAACTACATTAACAGATTATACATTGAAGTTCATTTGAACTGATCAGTCACTAATGTTTCCATTAGGAGAATAAAAGGGAATATAATACCACTCAATTTCAGAAAGTCACTTACAGTTTTTAAATGACTCTTTAGTAGCTCTTATGTTTTTAAGAGCCAGAAAGTGCTACCCCAGTGCCCTCATTACTGTGCAGGTATGTTTTTACACACACATCCCTGCAAGGAGGACAGGATGGAAGAGGAGATATCATGCAAGGTGGGACAGCAGTGTTTGCTCCCTCCCAGAGTGCTTTGTCTCTGAACAGTGTAAGGTTTCCCAATAACAGGGATGGTTCTTACAGCCCTTCACAAAACAGAGTTCTGAGTCTGCCTGGAGCTTCCAGGCACCACTACCAGCTGTGTAACATGGGATACTACCTTGACTCCTTTCCTGTCACTAGATAGTATGATGTTTTGGCAGTTGAAAGAGGAGGCAGGAGGTGGAGGCAAGGTGAGAAAAAACTTTGGGAACTTTCCCAGAACATCAGAAATAGTCCTCTAGCAGCAAAAACCCACGGTTGACTGGTTCCTAGTTCCCCTCCAGTGTATGAGCTAGGCGGGGAATACATTAAATAGAAGGTAGAAAGCAGCACATTTGAAACAAGCTAGCGCACATGGGTCTAATTACAACCCAGAAGCAAATCCAGTCCTTTCCTCACCCGAGTCTCCTTTGCAAAAGAGAACTGCTCTCTGTTAGCTCTATGCAATGCCTGTCCCCTTGGCACACTCTAGACTGAAAGGTTAGCACCTCACTAAGCAGATTAAGAACCTTAAACAACAGCTGTGTTTGTTCTCTGAATTAAAGGCAAAATAATTATAAATTATTGTTTTCCTGCAAATTAAAAGACTAAATGCCTCGTCTCCTCCTGATTTCCGATTTGTTCCCTGAATAAATACATTGCAGCATTAACAGTAATGAACTATTGCTGCTTGGATCACACTGATCTGTGCAGACTTCACAACATTTATAATCTCTTATCTGAAAATTATTTAAGGGAAAGGGGCCATAAACCACATTGAAAGAAAACTCCTTCCAGTATTATCTACTATTCAAATAGATATAGGCTGAATAATTGAACCTGATTAATTAAAAGTTGCAGGGGATCAGTGGGAGAGACCTATGTAGGTCTTCACTGAACATCCCCCCAAGCTTTCTGCATTATTTTAAAAGACAGCCCTCTACCACCCTGGCTTCATTTGCTCAAGACCAAGTGACACCAGAGTGGGATACCTGTGACCTGTGTCACAGCTGCCATGCTCTTTTTGTCCTGTAGAACAAACACAGGTATCCTTACACTACCATGCAAAATGTCCTAGCATGGGCTCCTCTACTCAATCTAAGGTACTCCTTGCATCAATAGCAATATGCTACAGCTTAAATGCTTCCCTTCCTTGAAGTTTCTAACAAAAAATAATTATATTAACAACAAAAAACTATTACACGAGCTTATGCTCAATGCCACAGAGGAGTGGCACCTTGTATGAAGGTGACTAAGTTGTGGGTGACCTAAGGATCCAATCCAGATCCCATGGTGGACACAGCCTCAATACCATCTTCCTGCCCACTGGTGTAGCTTGGGACACTTCTGCTGCAGTGAAACCACCACATGAATGTAATGGTATTTATGTGGCTGAACCAAGGTGTGATGTTGAGATTTTGATGCAAATTTTTTGCCACTTGGGCACCAAAAACCTCAGTTAAACAAGACAGTGCCAGAGACAGCCTCTATAGGAAAGATAAGTGTGATTTGATGGTAAGCAAATGAAAATTGCCCTAGTTCTCACACTCAGGATGTTACTTACATAATCACTCTCCCCTTGTTCTCTTTCACCCACTGGACCAAATTTCAGCCAAATCTCCCATGAGTGTTTGATGATTTAGCAACAGCTTCAGGAGCTGAGCTCTTCAGGATTTGATATTAGGACCAGAAATTACTACTGTGAAATCTGAGACAGTTTTCACACACATAGTGGGAGGAGAGTAGCACAGGCAAAGAGAAACTTTACCAAATCTGCAGTGTAAGTCATTCTTCTCCTGTTTCTAAGTTAAAATCATTGGCTTTCCAGCTTGAATATTAAGCATGAGCAGCAGAGTAGCAGTGAGACAGCTGCTTGATGAATTTTTATTCCTTTGTTAATGGGGGGATAAAGACTCTGAAGGCAAAACAGTGAATAAGGGAGATAGGGGAGAGAGGGGTGAAAAATCTAGTGGATGTTCCTGGTGCTGGGAAAAACTGCTCAGACTGAAGTTAACGGTATGAATTTTATTTCAGAGGAGAAAAAGCAAAATTACATTCATTGTTACACATACACACTTCACCACAGCCACCCTCACCTTTGCACTGAGTCTGCCCACATGGAGGGAGACCCAGGGACTGTGGCTGAGGTGGGGGACCCTGCTAAGAGCAAATAGTGTTGATGCTGTGCAGCTTCTCCATGGGCTCCTGTGTCACACATCATAGTGCAGTAACTTCTGCTGGGGTAAAAGAGGCTCATTCCATTGCTAGGGGCTTCCTTGCTCCTCCTTTTATATATATGTGTATTATGTACATATATAGTCTTTGTTCTTCAGTCTTCAGAGAGTCTTTCTCTAAAATGCCAAAGAGAAGAAACAGCTGGTTAGTCTGCTGCACTTGAGAAGACAACAGGCCTCAAAATGACCCTCAGCTCTTTGAGTTTCCTTGAGGTTTTTCTTTTTAACTGTCACAAAAAAGGATCCCCATTATTTAAGTTAAAACAAGGCCAGTATCAATACTTTTGTTAGAGTAGCACCATCCCTGGCTAGCTTGGCTTTAGCTCATTGAGAGCTCCTGAGTGTAGGAACTATATTTTCTCTACCTGCCTGTATTTCTGGTGTTTGACAGCATAAATCCTCTTCAGTGACATAATGATGAAATCCACAAAGGTAGTGATCTTTGTGCTCTTGGGGATTACTGATTGAAATCCTCATTAATGTCTATAAATATGTAAAGGGCAAGTGTCGGGAGGATGGAGCCAGGCTCTTCTCAGTGACATCCAGTGATAGGACAAGGGGCAATGGGTACAAGCTGGACCATAGGAGGTTTCGGGTAAACATAAGGAAAAACTTTTTCATGGTGAGGGTGACAGAGCACTGGAACAGGCTGCCCAGAGAGGTTGTGGAGTTTCCTTCTCTGGAGACTTTCAAAACCCGCCTGGGCGTGTTCCTGTGTGACCTGATCTAGGTGATCCTGTTCTAGCAGGGGGGTTGGATCCCTTCCAACCCCTAACGTTCCGTGATTTTGTGAAATCTACAGTTTATTTACACTCTCTGCAACTCCTGCCTCTTTAAACCCTCCTAAAACCATTTTCTGTCCCTCTGCTGTCACACAGAGCTATCAGACACATCTGAAGAAGCCACCAACTTAGAGAATTTAGGAGGTACTCACATAATATGCTCCACAATTAAATGGATTAAGAAGTTCCTGCTCCAGAAGAAAAGAAGTTTCTCTTGCTGTTTCTTCCCAGGCCATGATGCAGCTCCCTGCCTCCTCAGTTGTGTCAGAATAGAGGAGTTATTAGGCCACGATGCAAATCAGTCACAGAATGATCTGGGCAAAAAATAACCTTTTTTTTTCAGTTCTTTTTCCACAATGAAGTGTGTACTAGAAGATGAAAGTGACTTTCTCCTTTGGGATAATACCATTTCCCTACAGTACTGTTAGCTTGCCACAATACTAAACTGAATAAAACCCCAAATCCACTCCTTTGTTTGAAACTCTTCTCACATCTAGACAGTAGGAGGGACAGATAGGCCATCAGAAAGTGCCAGCTACATGGTTAGTGGATGTCTTCTTTGGATAAGGCCTCCAGAGCTCAATTCTCAGTCTTGGATGACTGATCCCAACATTTGTTTTCACCCAAACCTGCTACAAATGGAATAGTAGCCCCTTATTATAAAACAAATGCAAAGCTTCAAGCTTAAGCCCATTGGGACTCTAGTGGTGATGGTTTTCCTTGTACAAACTAAAAAACAGCATGACTGGTCTGACTCCAGTGCCAGGAAGGTGTCTTAAAGTTTTGTACCCAGTGAGTGCTTATAATCAGGTGTGGTCTCACACAAATGGACTGCACACTAGCAGCCCCTGTGCCATGACCAGGGCCAGCTTCCTCCTCCCAGGCACTTCAGGAGGGAGCCGTGGGCTGGATGGCAAGTGCAGGGCAGACAGAGCTTCTCTTCACCAGACAGTCCCAGATCAAATGTGAGGAACAGTACAGACTTGAAATATGGTGAAGAAAACCTAATTCCACAGAGTATGAATGGGTTGAGGCAAGGGAGCTCTATATAGACATGAAAACAAGGTGACCTGAAATTTAGGGAAAGGTAAAGACACATCAGAGCTGAAGGACAGAGAACTGTTGGTCAGGCGAGGATCAAACAGAAGCAAAGTATTCCACTTCCTCTTGAGAAAGCCTAAGACAAGAGAGTATGCTGAGGACAGGGCTGTTTTGCAGAAGTGTGCAGAACAGCATTAGAACAAGCACTCCTTGCCTTTCTAACAGTTCTCAGGACATACAAAGTTGATATAGTAAAATGTATTAATTGTATCTGCACTGATAAAGTTCATGGACTGCACAGACTGGGCAATCTGGAGATTTTCTGACCATCTCTTAAATCCTACGTGTCAAGAGGGAGGAAAGTTCTTGAGAAGAAAAGTCTGAGGCCACCAACAGGAAAATGAAGAATTGTGCTGTTTTCTGAAGGTGATAATGAAAAATCAAGAGTTTTACAGGCACTGAATTTTGTCACAGTAAAAAACAAGGAGCCTTGTAAAATGAAAATAAGTCACATACATAGCTGTGTGCTGTGTGGCACTTGCTGAAAGAAGGACTCCAGTTATTCATATGGGGGGAGGGAAGGCACAGTTACTCTATTCTCCTGCTGTGCTTGCTTAAGAAGTCCAGGGCACCTGAAGAGTTGATCCTTTCCTATTTAATGACTCTGAATTTACCTCTCCTGTAACACTGTAACCAGCCCTCTTTACAGGCACAATCTGTTTCCAGCTCAGGTATTTGTCAGTCAGTTCTTCTGAGGCTTGCAGTGAAGGGCCCCTGATCAGTTGGAGGAATATAGTTATATAGATAATTTTGCAACTGTTACGTGGACAACAGGGTCCTGCCACCCGGCTTTCTGGCTTGTCAGCTTTGACTAGGTCTGTCACTCTCTACTGACCAAATACAGGGCTTTGGGAGGGAAGAGCATGGAAACTATACTGAGCCTTTTCTTGTGAGTAAGAGAGCATATGGAGCACTGACAGAAGGAAATGGAGGGGGATAAGTAATCCTGATATGGGGGAAAATAGAGACAGATGGGAAAATAGTGTACAAACAGCAGGAAAGTGTTAAAAACCTCATCAAGGAAAAGTTCTGAAGCAGATACCACTCCATTTTACTCCAGAGGGACCCGAAGACAAGCCAAGTTGACACCAGGATACAGATATCTGTGTGTAGACCCAGAAAAGGCAGGAGAGCCCTTTTTGGCAGGTACATGATGCAGATGATAAGGATGATATACTACCATAAAGATGGATACGTGCCACAGGCTCCAGGGCATGTGGCGCTTTCATCCCCAAGTACACCTCTTCAACTTTGTTGTGGATCTATACAAACACCTTAGGTGTAGACAGGAAAGCTGTTCCTATTTAGATCTCTGATTCTCCTCTCTGAGGAATAGACAGAGCTAAGGTCTCAATAACCTGGCTTTAGCCTGGGAACATTAGGTTCACCTCCTTCACAAATGTCAGAGGGGCTTTTCAGCACTGTGCAAGAAACCTATGCTCTTAAAATGCCAAATGGAAAAACATTAGGAGCTTTGTAATGAGTTTCCATATGACAGCAGAAAACCACCCTGATCATATTCTCATAAATTATCTGCAGTCATACAATCCCTGTGCAGATAACACCAACCTGTGCAAGAAGCAAGCAAGTGCCAGGACAAAGCCCCCGACCCCCGAACTGACCCCTGTGCTGAGGGCTTGGCAGAGAGGTGCTGGGATACAGGGACCGCACCATGACTGGGCAAGGCTGGAGGAGAACAGGAAAGCCTTCCCAGCACACAGGATAGAGAGGCTGAGGGAGGCAAGGAAAGCCATGAATTAAGGTAGTGCCTCTTGAAAGCACTCTATGCAAGCAGTTATCACCAATAAAGCCACTGAGGATAAAGGGGATTTGAGTGCAATTTGCAACACTGAGGTAAGGCTAACCTAGCATTCTGGATCTGCACACCTGAGACATGTGGAGATGGATGGGATCAGGTCATGCAGAAACAATTGCTTTGTAACTCTCCTCTTTTTAGAAGTGAGCTTTTCTGCCTCTCTGAAACTGTAAATAAATTCTCATCAGCAACGATATCAGGAAGTAACACTGCAACATGTCCAAGTCCCTGGATCTCATTGTGCTAAAACATGACTCTGCCTCTTCAGCACATTGGTTGCTCAGCAGACTTGGCATAACAATTGGCATTGGTGGGGTGTCACAGTAGGGCATCTTGTTACTGCTCGTCAAATATCAGCAGCTTCCACTGTGCACCGCAGAAACAGGGAGAAAAGTGACTCATCTCATCCACTTCTTACATGTGATTGGATCAGCATTTTTCTGAGATGCAGTTAGTTGAGTTCTACTACAAAACTGTCACTCCACCTTTGAACAGATGATATTAACATTTCTCCTACCCCTGACAAAAAAAGACACTTGCTAGAGATTAAATTATAAACCCTGTCACCCTCCACCAATTTTAAAGTGCATGAAGTAATAAACCCTGCAACTCTCTGGTAGTAAACAGCATGGCAATTAGCACAGAAAATTCTCACTGAACTACTTCCTGTAAATGAAATGCCTGGAACCTCCCCTCAGACTGAAAAACTTAACAGCAACAGACAAGAAAGGGCAGGGACTTTCCAAGGGCACTTTTCCACCCTTTTCACATAGTCCTTTCCCTACAGACATGGAAGCTGGAAGAGCACTGAGGCCTTGCCATAGAAACCCTTTGCAGTGCTCTTTCCTGCAAGCAGAGGACAATGAGCCTCCTGTGAACTACCAAGAGACCAAGACCCCTTTGATTTTGCTGAGGCAAATGTACTATCTTGTCAGCTCCCATATGCATGCTATGAGTACTGCACTGATCTTCCATCAAGACAGATAAATCAACACCAACAACAGGCTTAGCCCATTGCTACCCACTGACCCTGGATCTGGCAGCCCAGCACAAGCACAGCTCACTTTGTTTCCCCTCATGGTGCACATGGGGCATTGGATGGTATCTCGTTCCTATTTCCTCTGTCTTTTTTCTTTTTAGTGAATGATTTTTTTCTTTTAATTGCTTTTTATTTTTTCTCTTTTTTTAAATCGGCCTGAACTCATGCTAGACTTCACGCTTTACACTGGTGTTTCTCCATGCTACCTTGACATGAACTACATCATCTTGGTGGATTATTTCTTCCACCATTATTATTTTCAAATCTCAGTATAATCGTCAGCTGCTGAGCATATTCCACATGCTTAATGGCTTTAGAGTGAGATAGGAGAGAAGCTTCTAAACATGGGTCTAGAAGCCACCTGGAAAACTGAATAGCTATTTTACAAACCAATCTGACCTTCTGTAAGTCCATAGACTTTTGCCTTCACACTAAAAATATGAAATAAAAAGAATTAGCAGTAGTGATTTGGCTTATAAAGCAATTTCCAGAAGCTTGAAGCAGGCTTGCTGTGCTGAAGTAGAGTATGCACCTTTTGAGGACACTATTTCTGATTTATAACATTTACCCTTGACACTGCAGCAAATTTTAGCTCCCCAAAATTGTGGTTAGTATCTGAGAAACCTGTCTGGCAGCAAACAGCTGGGCAGAAAGTGCAGAAAACAGTGTGTGTTGTGCAACAAAGCTCCCCAAACTATAAAATACATTAGCAACATGTATGAAGGATTAGGGTCTCACCAATGTCCCTGTCACAAGCATCTAAAACCCTTTGCCTTCAGATATAGAACCTGTGGTTCAGCCCTCAGGTGCTGAGGGAGCTTAGAAAATAATCAGTGTGTCAAGGCTGGCTCCCAGACATCCTTCTGAGCAACTTTCAAGAAGGTAAGAATCAATGAAATGGCAGATGTTGTAGGGACCTGCTACAGACAGCAAGAGAGAAGGCTACATACACTACACACAGATGTAGTCTCAGTAGTAAAGCACTGGTCAATGAGAATGGTTTCCCCTCATCTCCTATTCCCTACTTTTGTTCCTGCTCTGGTTTCCCAGCTCATCCTTTCACAGCTAGCCATAGCTAGCCCTCAGGCTACCTGCCAGCAGGCCATTCTCATTCACAAGGAGCTACAGAGAAGGCAGTCAGAGGCATATTAACCAGGCCTCACAGGCAGCAAGTCCCTTTCTGCCCTCCCTGAGTCCATTCAGGGCACGGATTCTTGCTATGCAAAGAAAGACCTTGGATATTTCAAAGCAGAAAAGGCATCTGTGCTTGCTTTTGTCTGGGGATTTAAGCACCAGTTACGTGTTTGTCCCAGAAGATTTAGTCAACAAGAGCTTTAGTGAACAAAGAAACACAACCCAACTGAGCTGGAATGGGCTGGAAGGAAAGCAGATCAGGTTTCCAAGGGGTTTATGTAGGAAGCCATCATTAGATGCTGCAAAGTGCTGTCAGAGTTTGGAGCTGAACTCAATATGCCAGCTGTTCCATCGGTTCCATCAGTTTCAGTAAGATGCCTGTCAGGCCCTTTGAAGAACAAACCATAAACTGGCACCTATTCTCCCTTCCTTGAAAGCAGCTGGTGCTCCTTTTCCTTTCTACACAACATAGGTCCTCACGGCTGAAGGCAGTATTCTGATGGCAACTGGTCTATAGGAAAACCTAACAAGAGACAAAATAGGAAAACCTTGCTTTCCACACTGATTATTCACAAGTGAGTTGCTTAGACTTAGAACTTCCAGCAACTCACCTGGTGCTCAGCTTTCAAGAAGCTACAGTGGGTGTAATTCCCTCTGCCACATAACAGCATTTACAGTAGCAGTAATAGTACTGGAGATAAGAAGAATGTTATCAGCAAGCTATCCAGCCAAAATGGTTACTTTTGAACATCCTTTCCAGGACACTTAGGCTATACTGCCTTTGTCACACATATCATGGAGTAGCCCCGGTCCTTGCTATGTAGGGCAGCCTGCCTAGATAGTGCAGAGCTTCTCTGCCCTACACTCTATTTGATTTCCCTGCCAAGAGAAATGCCTGGTACCAGAGTTTGGGTTCAAACTAATGTGTATGCAATGTGACTGTCTGGGGCTGAGAGGCTGGAGGAAAATAGGTCGGATGCACCCAGGACACATAAAGGTAAAGCAATGTTCTTTGCTCAAGCTGCAGAAGCACAGGAGCAGATGCCCAGCCACGCTCCAGCTCCCCTGTGGCACAGAGAGTTGGAAATGCAGTCAGATCTCCACTCTCGCAGAAGAAATCTTTAAGATGGCTCTAATGTAGTGCTTGATGCTGGCAAGAGGCCTCTGGCAAGAGGTGTTGTGGAGTTGAGGACAAAGAAAGATACATGGGGTAGATACATAGGGATCAGGCTAAATCACCTCAGTAAAATCCAAACATTCTTGGCTTCGCAGAATAGCTTTTTGGACCTAGCTGTGATAAGGAGTGGTTTATAGAGTCATCCCGGGACTGTTAAATGACACTAGGATTGAGAAAAATGCTGCAAACAGAAGCCCTGTCTGTGAAATCTCTCAGCTTCCAACGAGGATGTTGCTGTGTTCCTTCCTCAGGACATCCTCACTGTGATTGTCATAACAGCTTTTGTGACTGCCTTTCCACAGAGTCTCAGGGATGTTGGCACCAGATCTATTACAGGTGTCTTAATCCATGTAACTTGAAAATCTCAACCACTATGCACATTTGTAAAGTTCATACATCACTGAAAAGCACGAATTATACAGACAACTTAGTTACATATACAAATTATATTTGATGTTTCAACCAGGAGGACTGAGCAGACTGGGTTAGAAAGGTCTCTGAAGAAGAACCTCACACCTATTTACATCCATTCTGCACAGTTACAGAGGCCTTTGAATTTCATGAGGGAGCTATTTCCTCTCACAAGGCTCTGAGTTTCACAATTCATGATGGATGCTCATCTGATACTCACTGATATGAACAGAAGGGTACATGAAATGTATCAGCCTTCAAGTCAAGGCATTCAGTAAGGGCAGAGTAGTAAATAGGTATTTAATTGTATAATTTAAGGGTAGTTTACTTTTCTAAGAAGTTTTGCCACTATGTAGTTTAGAAGTCACTAATTCTTATTTGTTAAGCATATTAAGAATATGAGCAGGCCTTAAAATCCTTTGCATAAAAAGCTCTGTGCTAGTCCTGGGCTCTTTCCTTTCTCAGGGCACATGTCTGCTGCTGAGCCTTGCACCAGGGAAGAACCACTAAGAAGAGTAGACTTAGCAGAGGGCCAAGTGCCACAGGCAGAGAAGCTGGTCATCAATAAGCACAAAGTAACTGGTATGTGAGGTGGCAGGGCCCAGCTGCTGAGCCAGCTGCTGAACAAACCCTCTTCACCTCCCTCCCTTCTGCCGGGCTGCCTTCCACATGCTGCACTGACAATGGCTGCACTGACACATACAACACTTCATTCCATGCTTTGAAAGTTCAGTATAATTGAGTGACAAAGTAATTCTGCCCTCCATCTCAGCAGAGGATTTTACTCTAAAGAGCCTTTCATCTTCTGACCTTCTCCTCTCTGCCCTTCCTGAAACCTGGCTAGCCCAAGGCTCAAAAGGGCACACGAAGGGGCAGCTGAACCTTTCCAAAGGCACATCATGTGCTCTCCCAGTCTGAGGTCTGCCAGTGTGGTTGGTACTTCGGAGAAACATCTGGTCAGGAACCAGGAGAGGGAACCACCAGAATATAGCCAGACATCCTGAGTAGAGCTCAGCCTCTCCACAAACACAATACCATCCAAGAGCCACTGCTATCCTGCTCACTGCACTCTCCATCAAAGGACAAACTCTTCTTATGTTCCAAAAGCAAACTCTGGGTTATGACCGCTTTGACTGATGCTCTTTCCCAAAGACTAAATATTAGGATCAGGGCCCTCTTGTACAAACACTGCAAAAACATGATCCAGCAAGGTCCCTGCTGTTGCCTGCTTCCAGACTGAACACAATGTAAGACAAAGGTAAGCAGAAAGTGGAGATGGGAAGGATAAGGCTTCCAGGAATCAGATAATGTTACTCATGCTGGACATACTGATGAATGTTACATGAATCACTTGTCCAACTGCTTAGATCTGATGAGGCAATTTCTTAGAAGCAAAAAGAGTAGTAAAAGTTAAAAAGTAATTAGAAAATACAGAACCAACATGAAGAATTTAAATAAGGGGAATCTAGTATGGTTATTAGGTATATCACTCACTGAATTTAGTATTAATCTTGCCAGAACAGTAGATCCATCCCTCTTACACTGCTCTGCTTTCACAAACTTTGTCTTTAGCATTTCTATCACCTCTGCAGAATTCTCCCTGCAGTCCTGTGATCCCTTCTGCCATATGCTCATATGGAAGAGAGACAAAAAGCAGGAGAATTGTAGAGCCTCCGTGATTCCCAGTGAAGGATGCCCGAGTGTTATCCCCTTAGAAGACATGTGTTTTCCTTCCTATTCTGTCCAAATTTCCTCTCTTTCCTCTCAAAATCCCCTATTCTCATCAGTTTAGGAGAGTACAGTCGTGGAGTTGTCCAAAACAAAGCAGAAACAAACAATTTCTGAGACACTTCATGGTTGGGCTGCCACTGATTCAGTATGTGGTGTTTTCCCTCCACAATACACAGATAACCTCAGGAGGTGTATGGGTTTTTTAAAGAACTGTTAAAATTCTCATGCCAATGTGGGTGATTTCTCTCCACCTTCCTGAAATCCCCCTGCTACCTTAAACTGATGCACTCTTTACCCTAACTAGTACAATCCACCCTATAGGTCATCCATCCTCCAAGATGGTTCCATTTGTTCTGCTACCTTTCCAGAGGGGGAGGGGGAACCACTGTTTAGGCAGCATATAGTACACATCGCAGGAGTAAAGGACCAGTGTTCCCTGTGCTTGTGAACAGTGCAGCACTTAAAGCTTCTCCATAAAGGAGGAAGAACGGGTTGGTGCCTTGTTTCTTCCTATGCTTAACACAGAAGTCAAGTACTATTATACTATTACAACCTGTGCAACAGTCCCAAAAGGGAAGGCCCAACCTCAGCTATTAGACTTGATTAGGAGGTACTGTAAATACCATGTTAATTCCACACCAGAAGCAGTTTCATTTCTGTGGAAGACATTATAGATTTTACCCTTTGCAAATCTTTGTGAAGAAAAGAGATAAACATAAGTATAAATTGCAATATATGTTTACATTTATGTCTTATGCAGCACTATATTCATTGCCTAATAGGTATGTACACATAGATACACTTTTAATATCATACAATAATAAATATTAGAGAAGGAACCAACCAATGTATACAAATTACTTTTCTCTTGCAATGAAGCTAATTATCAGGTGAAATGCAAGGGTTCTTTATATTACCTTATGCCCTTCTGGAATGCAGATTTTAGCCTAAGAAGCAATAGCAGACTCTGTTCTGAGAGTATAAGGGCTACTTTGGTCCTCATACTTTATTCTGTGTAAGCATCCGAAAGGAAACCATCTGGATCTGAAAGATGGCTATGCTATCAATTATCTGTGAGGATGCTCTTTCAAGGGAAATTGTATCCTTTCAAGGTTTGGCTAGTTTGTTTAGACAACTTTACCAGTGGAGAATTTTCTTTTAGGTGCCTTAAGCATGTAAAATTTCAAGACTGAATATTTGTGAAATAAAAAAGTTTAAAAGGTTAAACAGGAAAGTGAAAGGCAAGCTGGCTATAGACTGTACTATCTATGATTCCAGAAATCACTAACTGGAAGGTATTCAAATCCTTAGATAAGTATAGAGAGAATGCCACACAGAAAGAGATGTCACCTGATAAGTTTATGGAGTGCAAAAGCCCACAGGGCAGATGGGGGACTTACAGAGGAAAGGTGGAAATAAGGATGCTGCTCCTACATGCACCACAGGAAACTACTCATCCCCAAAGAGTACAAGTACGAGTACAGCCTACAGGTGTAGCAGTCCAGAGACTGCTCCTCTCTCCAAAACACAGCCAGCCTTGGCTCTGGCATCTACAGTCACAGCTGAATGATACCAGGGAAAAGAGTACTACTGATGTCTCAACATCTTTCCTAACCTCTTCTGAAGGACTGGGAGGCTAAGTGTGAGGGACAATCACAGCTGGCTTAGCCAAGCTAGGTAATACTTCAAAAAACCCCCCCCAAATTTTAAGATCAGAGTCAACTTTGCATGATCTCCAGGGTGCCATACCTGCCTGTTGGAAATTTTCTATTATTGTCCCTATACCCTAGGCAATATATGGTGCATATCTGCAACTGTTAGTAGAATAAATAAGGTCTCCTGACCTCAAAGTAGCAGGATTTCTGAGAAGTGTTCAGCTGAGAGGAAATAACTAGTTCTCAAAATGTGCTTCTGATCTCTCACAAGTTCTGTCAGGGTCAAGTTCATGTCTCAGTTTACACTTGGGCCTCCCATTTAATGTTTAACTGCTTGCTTTTATATCTTTATAAAACACTGAGGTGAGGGTAGTTTCCTGAACAGACAATTGTTGCATTCTTTTCAAATACAGTTAGAATAGACTCTCAAACTTCTATTAATTCTGACCTCTTTTTTGGTTGTTTGCTTTTTTTTTTTTCTGTCATCATGCAGCACAGTCTTCAAAACATTGGTAGTCAAATTCTTCCACTTGAAACGAGTAATCTGTTTTTTAGCAAATACTTGCATTCTCACACTCCACACATCTAAGGCATTCCATTAAAACTTACTGACACTACTGCCATCTTGTTCACCACCAACTGGATTAGACAGCTGAAGCTCAGTTCCTCCAGAGAAGGGTGAAAAGCAAGAGTAAAATTGCAAGCACTTGATAGAGCCAGGAAACTATTAACTACTTCTAATTAGTGATAAGTGTTTATACCTGCCACTATTAGTTACAACTGTTTCTCATTCTTGTGTCCTGGAAGAACTGTACTGCTGCCATCATCTCAGAGAAGTCCTGAACAAGACAATTGC
Organism: Brachypteracias leptosomus; assembly: GCA_013401335.1. Classification (NCBI taxonomy): domain Eukaryota; kingdom Metazoa; phylum Chordata; class Aves; order Coraciiformes; family Brachypteraciidae; genus Brachypteracias; species Brachypteracias leptosomus. The sequence continues at coordinate 58,104 of VYZX01010825.1, forward strand.
AGCTTGATAAATCCTCTTAAATCTTCTGTGGTCTGCTAGGAGTTTTGCCTGAGACCTTGCTGCAGAACATACACTTCTCTTTGTAGTAGCATCAACCATCCACTCCATCCAGATCTTGCAAGTACAAAGAAAGGTTCTGCCTGAAGATCTCTTCATCTGAGCACAGTTGGATATCTACCTCAGAATTACTTCCAGAATATGGGTTTAGGGCTCTGGACCAGAACCACTGCAGCCACCTAACCTAAGATACTGATCTCATGTGAGTTTACTCTTCAATCTCTAAATCGTTCAAAGAATTGTGAAGGCTTATCTTTGTATTAGGAAGCCTCATGCTGGATCAAGTACTTTTGATTCATGCCTCTCTGCCTTTACATCAATCAGGTATCATCTCTCCAGAGTGAATTAGGGAAAAAATATCACCACTTCAGTTGGGTGGCACAGCTGATTTGGATCAAATGTGGACTCTTAGGTATGGAGTGAGAAAACCAGCAGAGGCAAAAACCACCATATTCCCACCCTCTGTTCTATCAATGTCCTCAAACATTGTCCTCAAAGACTGGAAGTGGTTGTTGTCCATGCTCACCCAGAGCCTGTCCTGTGAGCTTTACTGCCATTCTACCATGGGTTTTGTGCCATTAGCTATTGCTCACTAGCAACCACCAAACACAGGTCTATTTGGGCTGAGCAGCTTGAATGTGTCCCATCCCCTGGCTCAAGTCCCCCATTTGTTAAAGGTATACAGTATCTCTCACTTGAAGTCTTCAACCAGTATATCAGATCTTGTCCTTACAGCACCCATCGCTGCCCTGCACAGTATGATGAGATGCAGAATCCATAGCAGGCAGGAATGACACCAACTCATAAGATCACCTTGGGGAAGTCATGTCATACCTCCTCACCTGAGTTTTCCCAGCTGTAAGATATGGATAATAATGTTATTTTAAATCTATCCAGATCCTTTGATAAAGGACAAAGATTTAAAAACATTATTCTTGACTGCACCCTCTTCAGGACATGAATTGCGTCCTTGGCATGGGAAATCCTCTAGCACACCACAAGTGCTAATGCTGCCCCAAAGAGAAAACGGCAAAACTTTGCATTGGCTTATCATTACAGGCATTGGAAAAATACATGCTGTTTGCTGATACACTCTTGAATTTTGGTAAGTCTCTGTGTTATTTCTGAACACCATCACAAATTGCTTTGAGTTCAAAGAATTATTCCGCACCGCTCAGGGTTATCTAGGAGGCAAGCCAACCTCCAGTTGTATCACCCTGTGTCCTTGGGAATATTCCTCCGGTTTGATCTGAAGCTGAGTGGATCGTGAAGACACACAGCTGAGTTCCTGGACATCATCTACTACTGTACATGCTCTGATCAATGTATTTTACTTGCAAGAGAGAGTTTTATTACTTAGAAGAATGAATTGACGTAATGAGTGTTTACATTGTCTCTGTGCAATCATTTCTCTCTTTTCCTTCATTCACTTAAAGATTATATAATATTTGTATTAAAGCAGTCATGGCCAAAGGAGCCTACAGAGCTCCAACTCAGAAGAGGGAGGGTTCTTCTTATGTCATTGCTGTCAACTTAGGACAAAACCTGCGATGAATAGGAAAAAAACCACTTTTGTTTTCAAAGCTAAATAGCCGAAAATGCAGCTAGAAAAGTTCCATAAAGGTTTAGTTTTCAGCAACACATAGTGGAAACAAAGCTGATTCCTCCTCTTTCTGTGCCCCCTGACCTCAGAGTTTTATATGTCACTGCCCAGAAGGCCTCTAGTCACAGCAGTCTCTGTGCATAGCTTTCCCAGGACTTTCAGGGGTTTCCTCGGGGGATGCTTGAGTTGGGGAAAAAAGGATTTTAGCACTAGCCTTCGATTTAAAATAGCAGGGGGAGTTTACTGATTAATATTCATGAGAAGGGAACAGTCTGCTTTTTGTTACCCCAGCCCTTTCCCATGCAAGGTGGGTTGAGAGGGAGGAATACATTAAGGAACATATCCTAGTGTCACAAGTATCACCACCTTTAGAGATACAGAAAATCAGGAGCCTAAGGAGAGCTCAAATGGTAAATATTTAACAGGGAAAGGACTTGCCTCCTCTTTCTGGCTGTATATATATTAAACTCATTCTTTCATTTCAACAAGGGAACTGTGTTTTCTTGCACTCTCGACCCCCACCCCTGCCCCCTGCTTAAATTCTGGGCCTAAGTGGATAGTTCAGAACATGCTATAAATCCCCTCCACCACTAACACAGTTGAATATATTTTCGGGTTTGATTGGTTTTTTAAGCCACTGCTAGTCCTTCTCTAGTGGGAAATATTGCTTTTGTTCACTGAGGCACAAGGAAAAGGAGGACTGGTTTCCTTGCACTTATACCGGAAAATTTCTGGGATAACACAGCTGAAATCTGCAATTCTCATACCTGTCTACAGTCAGCATATGAAAAAAGCACATAGGAAGCAAACTTTTTCAAATGTGCGTGCTGATTTAGGGTGCCTCTGAGCTGTGGGCATTCAGAATACCCTGTCTTTCATGTGCCAAAGGACAGGGCATGATCCCCACCTTGACTTCCTCAGTCCTGTCATCCCCATCAGCATCTGAGTTCAAGGATCCCAGAACCAGAAGTGATTTCTGAAAGTTATAGTGAAGGGTCCAAAGCATCTCCTGTGAGGGTAAGCAAGGACTCCTCAATTTTTGTTCCATCACTGGGAAAATATACTAGCTCATTTGACAAAGTCAGCTGTTATTTAATAACTCCTTAGAGATAAGAGATTGTAAGAGCTGTGGTACACCTCCATTTCTGACATCAGAAGTGAATTTGGGGAGGAGCTGATAGACCTCTCCAACAACAAATTTATGTCAGTGCTCATGATCTTATAATAGCAAGGTAGGAGCAAAGTAGCTGAGGGAGCATCCAAAAGAATTACCATTTGACATCTCCTGTGCTGCGAGAAACAAACTGTGCTGCAACAACCACACTTCAGCTGAGACAACTGCATTGACTGACAGAGCACCAGAGCAGTGCACATGAGAACATCTGGGACCTTAGAGAAAAAATGAGCCCTGTGAGCTCATCCACTTGAAAATAATGATCCAAGCTGATGATGAACAGACTACAGCAACACATGACTGAGACCACATCTGGATGCCAAGAGAGCATCACCCTGACTGTCACCGTTCCTTCTTACCTCCACAGAAAAAAAGAGCATTAGTAAATCAAAAATGGCAAACCACATGGCCCATGTAGGGACCCATCTCTCACTGCACTCAGAGCCATGTTAGCTCTGCCACCAGCTGCTGGCAGGGCCTGGGGTCAGGAGAGGGCTGGATGAACTGTGATCCCAGATCAGCCTCACTGTTTTGACAGATGTCCTTAGACTAAGTGCAGTTAAATGGATCAGTACAGCCAATTAACCTGAGGGAGAAAGGGTTGGGGGAAGGAGGAAGATAGAAATGACTCATTTCACACACAGCAGCTGTCCCTGCCCCAAAGAACCTGCACCAGGGCAAATATCCTTCTATTCCTTCAAGATCCAGATAAAAACTTTTGTTAGTGAAAACATCCTGGGTTTTCACTTTTACAAAGATAAAACCATGAGGCAGCTGTACAAACAGAAGTAGTTTTGCTTGTATAGTGTCTATTCCTTGGGAATTGAAACACATCACATTGGCGAAAGGCATCTACTACCATGAGAAGCTTCTACCCACTGCTTGGGTAGAAAAGCCGCTCTAGGAGTGCAGACAAAGCAGATGATGAGGCCCAGAGTTTCTCACTGAAACCAGAAAAGCAAGGTGAGGATTTAGTTTAAGGATGGCATGAAGCATGAATAGACATTGCATGGAGATAAAAGTAGGGTTTATCACCATGCCAGCCAAGACTTAGAAGAAAGGAACTTTCTGAACATGGCTGGGGAAAGGAGGGTATTGTGCTCCTCACACCATCTCCCTGACCTTGGCTGCAGTGTGCTCCCAGCCCGAGCAGAGCATGTTTCACTGGACCTTTGAAGAACTGTGCCTGACTCTGAGCTGATTGTGAATGCAGCATGACCCATTTTAAACAGTCCAAGAAAACCTCCATTTCTCTGCCTTCAGGGACTTGTTTCAGAATACAGCGGACTTACCTTGAAAATGTTTCCCATACTGTTTGATGTTGTGGAACCATCAGTGGGAATATTGACAGCATTAGATGCCTGGGTGGCTTTTTGATTTGTTCTAGTTTTATTAAATTGGCTAAAATTCATTCAGAAGTCTCCCTTCCCCTCACTCAAATACTTACTCTGAGTGCTGCCTTGAGAGGGGAAATGGGGAAAAAAAAGAAGGAAACTTGAAAGTTGAAAAATTTATCTAAACAAACCTGTGATGTGAAAATGGACTTCATAAAAAGTATATATTATTCGTATCACTAACATAGTCTTCTGGGTTCACTATTTCTTGCTACTTAAATTATGGGAAAAGTTGGGTTTGTGTGTGCATGATGTATCTAATGACCATATGCACACATACATGTGTATGTGTACAGAGGTAGAGAAATGTGAAGAGAATGAGTCTACCACAGACAGTATTTTCCTTTCGTCAACCAAAGAAATAAAAGATAACTTAGACCATTGCCATTTTTTGCAAGAAAGCTGAGAATTACATTCTTGGTAACCTATATCCCTTAAGTAATAACAGACAAACTGAGTCTGAGGTCACACAAGACCAGTCCAGACCTTTCCCCTTCCCCCAACAGTAGATTAGACTCTGGAGATTTCCAAGAAGCTTTACGAATTGAAGTAGAAGCTGTGAAAATCACCAGTGCTCAGCAGCTGAGAGAAGGATCCCAGGATTTCACAGGACAGGGTTTGAATGGCTCAGGCCTGGCTGAAGGAGCGCGGAGAAAAGAGGGGCAGCACTGGTGCTGGCAGGTCCCAGGTGCTCTCCTGGTACAGGTGGGACCAAATGAGCTTGGGTCAGGCTGGGGAAAATGGAAGATGGGAGGATAAGGCATAAATATCTCCTTGTGTCTAATTCCAGATTTATCCATTCTGATGTGATCCAGAGGTAACTGTCAAAAGAATTACAACTGTCAGAACAGGCGGAAGACCTGAATTTGATCCTTCACTTTGTTTCTTCTATTGCTGAAATAGAAATTAATTTCCATGTTACTAACCCTAATGATACTTAAGTTTTGTTGTGGTCTCATTGAAAGAGCAGGAGAGATTTGGAGATTTATTTTTTTTTCAAAAAACCCTTTCTCCACCACCTCTGGTTCTTAGGAAAACCATCACAGATTTAATTTGTTAAAGCTGTACAATTTTTCTCTGAAAAGTCATGATAAAACAATTTATTTTCCTCATCAGATCATTTAAATGCACAAGTACGTTAAAATTGATAATTCTTCCTGCTGTCTAATTCTGGATACATTTTAGGATGCATTTGTGTTTGAATAAGAACTTTAAAAAAAATCATTAATTGAAACTGTCTGGCTCTGTCATCCTGCCCTCCCATTCTCCACCCAATGAATCAGTAAATTGTAACAAGAGAATCTGGCTAAACAAGTTCCTAATTCAAATGCCATCTTATGGACAAAGAAGTCTTTGAAAATAGTATCCATCATCTGGCTCCTTGCGATGGAGCGGGAAGTTGTGTTTTTACTGTTCATGGAATATATCTCTCCCTTCAGCACTGTCAAATGCCGAGTGCAGTGCAATGTGAGAAAGCAGAGTTCAGGGAGAGGAGAGGGAAGGGGGGCCTCTGTCAGAGGATCCCAGGGCAAGTAATTTCCTGCCAATTAACACACAGCTACTGATAGTATTTCTCCCAAGAATAGAGTTCCAGATAAGGAGAAATTTTACACTAGTTGATTCCAGGTTACTGGTAGGGCTTCCTTTTCTAAGGTCTGGTTATCTTCCTGCTGAAGTGATTGGCTTCAGTATGAGCAGTATGGGGTCTCAGAGTGTATGCAAGCCAGGCTTGCTTTGATTACAGAAATTAGATGGTGGCCAGAGTCCCGCTTCCTAACAGGAGGAGATTTCAACAGCAGCCTCTAAAGTTGAACGCGCAACTTGTCTTGACTGTATTTGTGCGGCGTCACTAAAGCCGTAGCTGTGCCTGCGAGCCCCATTGGCATTCACAGGCAGTGTTGCAAAGTTCACTGTACAGCCCTACAAAACTAAATTAATTAATCTATGTGAAGTGGATTCAGAACCAAGCACTGTGCTATTCACAGTAATAAACTAACCAAACAAAATAAACCTGACTGCTACTAATCTATAAAACAGATTTCAAATGTTTCCATGAATATCCTCATAAAGCAAACTACTCTTGGCATTTTCAGGTTTTTTGCTTTTCCTTTTTAGTTTTTGGAGTACCTGAGAGCAATAGAGCACAAGGGAATCAGAATAAAAGACATTTGTTCTAAGTGTAAATGCACAGAGCATTTTGTGTGAGGAGAACAGACTCTTTTCCTTTACTCTCCTGCATCTTGTAGTTTCTTTGAGGAGGCTGGTGGGAAGAGGTTAAGGGTTACCTAGAGCTGCCAGTAAGAGTGAAAAATGGTGGATAGTGCCCCTGTTCTTGGCTGCAAGTCCCTTTATTTCCTTTTGTCATGGCAATACCTTCCTAGGGAAGGCACGAATGTTGCAAATTAGTATTCCAACTTACCTTTCTAATTACCTCTTCAGGTGTAACAGTGAGCCAGCTGCGTGCATGAACAAAATAAACTGCTTAGTAGTGTCTGTGTATTGGCATCTGCCACAAACTTTCTTTAGACTTATCAAATTTCTCACTTGCTATTAAACAGAAACAGGATTTACCCCTTTTTCCTAGGAAATTAAAGATCTTTCCCTGCCAAATTCAGCCTGATACAAAAAGTTCTGGGAAGAAATCTCACCTTATACCAATATTTCTGAAAATGACACAATTAGGAGAACATCTGATAAAATCAAATATATGAGCTGAGCTTGAAGAAGCAAGAATTGTGCACTGCTAAAAATAAGAGAGACCCTGAATGCAAGGTTGGGGAGGCTGACTTCTGATAGAGTTGTGTGAACAAGAACTGCAGCTTTTACTTTCCACCACTTGCACCACTAGGTGACCACGCATGAAAGAAGTCTCAGTAGAAACATTCAATCCTTATGCTTCTTCAGAACAGAAACTTTGGAAACTTGAAACAAATTCCCAGGAATGCTGTCATCTGTCATGTGCTCAAGCTGCCTCCAAGTACATGTCTCTTCCTGGGAAAGAGGGTGCTGCTATGGAAAACTCCTTCCAGGTGAAAAAAGCTGTTCTGCAAGAATTGTCACCAACAAAGAATTGCAGAGATTCAAAAGGCAAGACAGAGAGAGAACAGACCATTGTTTAGGACTTTATATGTAATAATAGACAATATAGCTTGAGCAGGACACTAAACCCATCCTGACAGATGATGGTTCAGCCTCTAGCCAGGGAAGAGTGATTAGCTTAACTCAGCCAAGGCTGACCTAAGCAAGCTGGTAAATCAGGCAGGTACATGAAGAATCTGATTCAAAGTCTATTTGTAGTGAAAAATCTGTTACTGATCACCATCAAAGCAGACTGAACTCTTACTAACAATATAAATACACCCACAAAATTATATATTTACAGGGGATTTGTGGCCTGACAAGGTCCTTGTCAAGCTATATGCAGGTATGGAGTGTGAGCTGCAGTGAGGTAAAAGAGCTCAGTGCAATGAACACCACAGGGCTGCCTTGGGTGTATGGCCTGCACCCATGATAGTAAAATCTGAATGTTTTGGTATTTGGATCTAGCTAGAAATAGTGACTCCTTAAAAATTAGGTCTCAAGTTTTTTTTGTGAATCTGGCCACGACAGTGTCTGAATTTTCATTTTCAACACTGACTGGAAAATCCTGTCACTTAGGAACTGTTTTCAGAAACAAAAAACCTTCAACGGTATGTAATAAAAACCTCCTACCAACAAACCAAAACAGCTTTTGAGTAACAGATAAATGGAAAAATCTTTTTCTTTAGTTTATTCACATTCCAGCAAGTGTGTCTACATTACAATGGTTCAGAGCAGCAGTAAAGTCTTGAGACAAATGCAAACCTCCTGAGCACCCTCTACCTACTTTTTGTTTTGCTTTTTTGGTGTGCATCAGCTCAATTTCTCTTGAAGGATGGTAAGCCAGGACTGATTTGGATGCAACCTAATGAGGTCTAGTCCATAACAGAGACCTGAGGGTCTGAGTCAATGTATGGTCCTTTAGAGAGCTTCAAAACACATCTTTGGTGTGAACATTTAGTCTAGGCAACCAGATGACTTATTCCACAGAAATATTCTCTAACCACCAACAGGTTAGATGTAGGGGTCTTGGCACCAAGTAGCTTCGATGTACTGATCCTCTCATATTGCAGTAATTTAGACACAGCCTAACTAACTCAAAAGACGCCAAGTGTTTACTATTCCCTAATGAAGAGCTGCAGAGCTGTGATTCCAGCTCATAGCATATTATTACAGCCAAACTATACTAAATAAACCAATGCTTATGTCAAGTCACAGGGAAAAGTGCAGCAAATTAGGCACTCATTAGAGATTCATTTCCAAGCTACAGACTGAACAAAGAGTAGATATGATACAAAAGTCTTCACTTAAACCCTCAAGGTTCTGGTCATATTATGACAACAGCTAATGCATTCTTAGTGGCTTTCTATGTTTAGCTAATCCTGAATAATGTTATTAAATTAGAGTTTCTCTGTGTATTTTCTGTTTGATTGATAGTTGAACTTTATTGTCTTGCCACAGAATAAGAAGGAAAAAGTGAAATCCAAAGTGTTTTCAAAAATTGATTTCAAAATCACCCACGAAGAACCGGTGTTATGGCATCAGAAGTTATTCAGACACTCGATTAGTTTATTCAGGTCTGCATTCAAACAAGTTTTTCCTTCCTCTCACACCTTAGACTTAAAAAAGTCACTTGCCAATGTCAGGCTTTACAGATAAAAAATAAAATCCTCTGCACCAGAGACAGAACTGTTCTTCTAGAAGGCAGAGAACTTTTTTCCAACTACTATTACACATATATGAGATAATAAAGACATCCTGGAAAAATCAGGTAGCTTCAGATATCAATAGCATTTAATACAAAATACTGCAAATGTTTCTTCAGCTAATATGTGGCTTTTCATCATACACTTAGTATTTTGTGTGTTTATACAGTTCAAGCATATATGTTCTCGTCATGTGAACAGAGCTGATGCCCACACTGGGGAATTTTCTTTCTTTTTTTGCGTATAGGATTGTTCCATTTGCTAAAAGCTAAATTCTACTGAAGATGACCTATATTTAATGCATTATTATACAGTGTCTTCCCTAGTACACTGCTCTTAGGAGACTTAGACCTTGCATACCATAGGCGGAAGTATGTACAGGTTTATATTCTAGATTTTAGCAGCTTAATTTCAGTGACAGAGGGGAACAGAATGGCAGCCAGGTAAAAGTCCCATTAAAAGCATGTTACTGGAAGGATAAAAAAAAAATCGTCCTTTTTCTTTCAGTTTCAGACACCTGATCCTATTAAGCTACATACAGTTAGTCAATTTACTTGAGACTGTACGTCTTGATACTGAAGAACCTCCCTCTCTTTTGTGCAGAAAAGCTGTATGTCCAGCTGATTTCAACAAGCACTGCAAGGGCTTTGCACATAGTGGGTTCACCCAATAACCAGCAAGATTATGTAAAAATGGACTTCTGGACACTATAATGCAACTTTTACACTAGGGCCTGCCCTCCCCACAAAATGTAGGTAAGGCATATAAATGCTTAATACCAGTTTTACATGAAGATGAGACAGGAATCCAGATCTTGCCTTGTTCCAATTCCATATGCTTCTGTAAGAGGGTGAGGATCTGGCTAAGCACTTTGATATTCTGATTGGAAGACAATCTCCAGTGAACTGATCCTCCACCTCTTCCTGCCCTCTTCACCCTGCTTACAGGAAGGAAAAGCTGAGAAACAAAAGGCCCTATTTCCATTGCCTTAATGCAATTACTAAGCAGCAGGTTCTTGATCCGAGAAGAGACATCTGCCAGCAAAGATGGACAGAGAATGAGTGAATGAGGCAGGTACAGAATGAGGCCAACCAAAACTCCACCTGAAAGTAATGCTTACAGAACAGAGCTGCACAGGGAGAGGAAGTGACATAGGGAAGGCAGAATCCTTTTCCAGCCTGGTCATTAACCAATATAAGTCTTGCAATATGACTGTTGCCTGTCTTTGAGAGACTAAGGCACTTCATTCCTCTGTCATGTTGCCCACAGCCATCAGAGAGGTCCAGGTCAGAGGCCCCTTTTGCAACACTCTGGCCAGGGCAGAGCCAGGGCACCCCAATTCTCCCCACCCCAGCTCCAGGCAGCACCCACAAAGCCAGGCCCTCCCCTTCTGGATGGCAGACCCATAGGTGTTCATTCAAGTTACTGTGTTTATTCAAAGCCCCAGCTGCAGTCTGTATTTCTAACATGGGAGAGTAGCAATTTCCACCACCACTTAAACCAGGAAATTATTCTTTGTCATACTTCCTGGTATTTTTTTAAATTTGGTTGGGCTTGTATGTTGCCACTTATCCAAGGGGACCACGAGCATGGCATTCCCAGTTCTGGGAAGATATTCACCTCTCCTAGTCAGCAGCTAGGGCTTTGGGGAGCCTGTAGTAATGTCCTGTCTCCAGGCAGCTGAGTTGCTGTGCAGGCTGCCTACAGAGAAAGTGAACTGGAAATAGTGATTATTTTTTGTTGTTTTCTTTTGTTCAATTTGCAATTTCAGCAGCCACTCTGTAGCACAACCAGATCTCCTTGAGAGTCTTCTGACTGAGCAGCCGTAAGCCCTACCCTGGAGCCCAGGACAGGTCACAGCTTTTTTTTTTTTTCCCACATCCTTCTCATTTGGGGAAGTTCAAGAGCAGGATCATTGATCTGATCCACTCTCCTGCCTACTTGGGACCGATCATATTCAGTAAGAGAATTCAGATAGTCCCAGATATCATGAAACTAGAATGAATGCAAATAAATGAAAGTGCTACACACAGATTTGCCACTAAGCAAATGCAGTGACTTAAGAGGAGATTATAAACTGGGAAAGAAGAGACTGTGGAGTGGAAAAAGTACTTCAAATGTTGCTCTTGTGGAGAGCTTTACACTAATTACTTTTGAGAAATGCTGAGAATGAAAGGCTGCATCAATATGCTAACGTTACCCACAGCAAAGTGTGGGTTTAGACTGCCACACCATTCATCTTCTGCCTGATCTCTCTGCATTTTGCAGACATCCAGCAGGCTAACATGTCTGGGTTTAACTGGACATGTCCTCCTCTGCCCACAGATTTTGTCTGGAAGGAAGGAAGGATCTGAGGACTTTCTTTACCTTTATGTGGGATTTCTGGGAATCCAATGGCCCAGCTGGGAGTACTATGTGGTAGCAACCCCAGGTTACTCAGTGTCCAGAAACCCCAGACATTTCCACAGCATCTGCACCGATCAGCTGCAGAGAATCTGCAAGCAAATCCAACATTTCCTGGAAGTGTCAGAAGGTCTTGTGGTGCATGTTGGAATCAGCTGGGAAACCAGGGCAGAGTAAATTCAACATTTCCCAAATCACTGTATTTGTCATGCACATGTAAGACCATCTGTGCAATGCACAGACGATCTTCTGGCACCACTTTGTTATGGCTTTTTTGGACAATATCTTTGCAAGGGTTCTGCAGAAAGAAGTGTAGCAGCTCTGGGTTAGAAAAGAAGGTCACAGAAAAAGAAGTGATATGGACCCTGATCACCATTTTTGCTGTAATTAGAAATAAATTTCTGAACTTGCCTCCTAACAGCTACAATGCTAATATACATTGACCCAGAAATGCTAGGAGCTCCAGTCTAGAGATCCCATGCTAGCACCATGCAAACAAGCTGCTGGTATGAAGACTGCAAAAAATATCCCTCTAGGAATCTGTCTGGGAGGGGTAGAGGGTATTCAGCTGATGCCTATGATGAGAAAGAAAAGGCTAGTAAGTTTTGCTTTTGTTAGAAAAGCAGAATCTGATTTTTGGTGGACATCAGGGTGAAAAGGAAGATGCAACTAAACCTTTCTAGCTTCTTTCTTGCTTCTGGAATAACTAAAAAAAACTATTTAGAGAGGGAAGAAACCACAGTACTTTTAATCATCACCAGCAGGTCTTTAACCTCACAGGAAACAGAAAAGGAAGGACAGATTGTAAAATATCCAGACAGATTAAAGGTCATTCTTCTTTCCCTTGAGATGAAGCATAGCAGTTCGTCTTAAGGACAAATATGCATCTACTATATACATGCTGTCACACAGAACATCCACATCTCTTCACTGTCACTTGTAAACTTGGCACACCAAGTTTACATTGGAAAATATAGATAGGCGTGGTGGTGGTGACCAAGCAAGTAAAGAACATGATAGACAAAGAAAAAACCCAAGACACTTCCCCACAGTGACAGAAGGATTGATCCAAGGCAGACGTATTTAGTGGCATGTAGTTAAAATATGTATGTTACATCAAAAGATTATTCTTGTGGAGCCTGAGTTGGGAGGTAAGAATTTGGTCTGATGAAGCAGCGCAGAGCAGAATATACTTCCTAGAGCTTATCAGCTCTTCTCTTCATGTATTTTGGGCAGCTCACAAAGCCTGCAGGACACAAAAAAACAGCACAGAGCTAACCAGGCTGACTGGGATGATCAAAAGACACTGGGGTGCAACCAAACGTGTCATCCCTGACACACCTTTTAACCAGGGTAAGACATCTGGCTGAAGGGTGGCTAGACACTTTCCTCTCTGAATACATTCCTTCACACACAATTTCTTTAGGTTCTTGCAGTCAGTTGGTTCATTTTCCATCATCTAACCCAAGCCCTGCCGGGGGATGCTGGCTGACAGTATAGCTGTAGAGCTATCACTTGATAATTCACACATTAAGATGGGACTTTTTTTCTCTTGAAAGTCTGAGAGCCAACAAAGGGTGAGGGTACTCAGAGTTGAGTGCTTGTTCCCTCAGTGCTCCAGTGCAGAAGGGACCACTTTACAGACCACTCTAATACGGGGCCATTGAGATCTGCTTGCCCTTCTCAGACCACTGTGTCATTCAGGGAACTCAAAGGACTCCCACTTTTCATAGCTAGGAACACACATGAGAGAGATCTTCCTCTCCAACTCTTTGTGCCTCCAGGAGAAGAGTGGAGATGGGCCTTCCAGCAATGAACTGCTGCTGCTAATAAGAAGGAAGAGAGGGAGCTGTGGGCAGAAAGGAGGAGGTTGAATACTTGATGATTCTTGCTGCAGTGCTTTGGGACCTGTTATTTACTTTTCTATGCTGGTAATCTCCTTAAGCAGAAGGAAAAGAGAATATTCTGTAAAACTTCTCTTAAATGGGACATTATTGACAAACTTACTCTTTGATAATAAGATTTAAAGGCAAATGATAAGAAATGACAATTTGGAACCATTAAATGATCAAAACCAAACAAGGGTGCGTACTTTCTGTTGCAGGGCCAACTTTCACACCCTTCATGCCAAGTCCTGTACAGAGGTGTGAGGGCAAGTGGGCAAAAGCAGGTCACACCACAGTTACACAAGGAGAAACAATGAAATTCTGGGTTCCCAAGCCTGCCTAAAAAACGCTTAAAATCCTTGAGCCTTGCCTTAGCTTAACCACTTGGCATAGTAATATTTCAAAGTATAAATTGTCAGCAATGCCCTTGCCCTTGGCTGAGAATGGATTCTGCTGCCATTGACAAAGTGTCAGGACTCACCTATACACCCCAAGAGAAGGGAGAAGTGCTGACGAAAGCTAACTTGAGCAGTCAAGCACAGGGACAGATACCTTGTCAGGATGTGAATATCCCATATGGAGATGCTGCTCTCTCCGTCAGCACATCCCACACTGTGCAGCTGTGGTCCTTTCCACAAAAGGCATCCACCAACAGGGTAGCTGTGTTTGGAGATAGCTGTTCAGGTGAGCCCTAACATCTGGGGAGAATGGAAAAACTCATCAAACACCTCATTGTCACAGAGTGGACAGGGCAGCTTCCTCCTCCTGTAATTCCTCTCCCGAAGTATTTACTGCTTAGGTCATTTCCTTTTCTACTGACTGAGAAAGCTGAACCATTCAATGAGGGGAGGCAGAGCCTGAGTACAGGCTGGGACAGGAGAACAGGGCCAGGAAAGGGGATGGAGGCAGCAAGGCTGCAGTTGAGGTGTTGGGATGGCTCAGCACACCCTGCTCAGCTGCACCTTCCCTGAAGCCACAGGCTCAGGGGCTATGAGGACAGTGGTGCCATCAGCAGCCAGCACCTGTAGCTTTTGAGGGCTGGTACCACTGCCCTGGCAGAGGCCTTTGTGAAGGACTGGCACCGAAGTTGTTAACTCTCTCTTAGGGGAAAGCCAGCTGGGGATTTCACATCTTGAGGAGGCCAGGCTCTCTGCAACCACACCACAGAGGGTAGAGGGAACACAAATCCCTTTAGAGAGTCTGAATTGCAGCAGCACTGAACGGCTTGAGCTGCACAGGGGCCAGAGGAATCTCTCACAGCTCCACACCCTCTAAATCCTTTCCTAATTGCTTTATTGCCGTTATTTGTGAAGATAAAGGAAAAGGATTAATTAACTAAGAGAGAAGAGCACACATCTCCCTAGTTGGGCTTCATTAATTGATACGGGAGGGAGAAAAATCAATTAACAAATTCCTTGCTTTCCTGATCAGTATGGAAACAGAGCTGTGGCACTTTTTGGGAGGGATTGTGAATGGTAAAAACCAGTCCACTCCCCCAGCTAACTGCAGTTCATTCATTCAGCAGTTTCCAGTTTACACTACTTAACCATGGCAGTGTAAAGGCTGTGCTTTGCAATTCTATGACAACAGGCATATACACAGAGTCAGTGAGATGATGCTTCTGGGCATCAAGTCTCTTTCATTTCGATGTTTCACTCTTAGCATAGAGCTACTTCATCTTGGCAAGAAAATATAGCTCTAAAAATATTTATAACATGGACAATGGTGTCCCCTGACATTGTAAGTCAGCACATGATTTTCTGCAATGTACAAGAAGGAGCAAAATAAGCAGAATGAGACACAATACCACATATTGCATGTATTTCTATCATTTCTTTGTCTTCTAGAACCTTTATACAAATTCAGAGCTAGACCCAGACACAGGAACCTACCCAAGATTCCTTTCATGTGGTATATTAGTTGAAGGAAATGGTCCCCTGGGATAAGGCCTCAGAGGAAAGGAACTGTTTGATGAATGAGGTTAGAAAGGTCTTGGTGTAGCTGTGTCATGCCTCAGTAAGGGCTTCTCCAGACAAGAATGATGATTTCCACTTGCCTACACAAGCAAGGGAGGATATTCAGCAACTGTGTGGCAATGTATAAAAAACAACCAAACAACAACCACCATCAAAAATTCAACTCACCTTATTACTACAGTTTCATCTAAAGCCACTGGAGTGAACCAGACGTAATATATTCAATTGTTTAAGCACTATAGATCATTACTTCATGTTAAAAACACAGATGAGGGAGAGTTGTAGTTATCGACTGGGAATTATGCAATTTGAATTTGATGTCTTGGGCAGCAATTCTTAAGTTTTGCTGTCACTGTCTCGCAGGGACAAAATTAGTGAATAAAGGAGAAAAAGAGAGCACAGGCACTGAAATAGAGAGAAAAAAATGCAAAAGAGGGACAGAGCAAGCTAATAAATAAAACAAGAGCCTGAAGGAAAGAGCTGCTTTGTCAGAATATAAATATTTCCCTTCCCCTTTTATCTTTAATGTGGTGCGAGAAGCTTATTAAGAGGAAGCACAGCTCTGTCCCTGGAGTCCATCCATATAACCATGTAGTGAGCTCAGTCCAACACAACCAGTGCAGCTACACACACATAAACTCTTCTCTGCGGGAAACAAATGTAATGTACCAAGTAATAAAAGGGAAAGTGGGAACCCACAATAGTCATTACAATTGTTACCTTGCTGGCCCTCCTACATTAACGGGCAGCAACACTGCCAGGGGCCAGGGCTGGGGAGCTCTGCTCACCTCAGGCCCCATCTGCAGCCCAGGCTGAACAAATCCTGCTCTGGCGCTGCAATGCCTCTTCTGCAGAGAGAACCAACGTGACAGTTTATAACAAAGCCAAATTTGGGGTTTGGGTGAATAAAAAGTGGTACTGTATGTAAGCATGTGTAAAGAGGGAAATCCTGTCCTTAAAAGGGCCACACTGCACTAGGTGCTGGGGAAGAAGCTCTTCCTCATCACCATGGCTCAGCATAGCTGTCCCTGGTGGCCTTGCCTTCCCCCAGTGCGACATTGGGTCCCATGCCCAGAAAGAACAGTGGAGCATGAAGCAGAATTGCGTATTAATGGCTCCTCTCTCTCAGAGATCTGGTTTCCCATACTGACTTGGTTCCTCTTCCCGGTGCTGGCACCAGCACATCTTTGCTGGCCCTTCAAGATGTTCAACCATATGGCTGCGCAAAGCTGCACCATCAGTCAAAGCCTCCGAGTCAGGAAGGGGGACAGTTTCAAATTGCTGCCAGCAGATCCTTTCCCACTATTTCCTTTGCCTGAGCTATCACAGATATAGGTGTCAACCTGGCTTCTTTAGTGCCTTGTTCTTTTCATCTATCCTTGGAAAAAAAAAAAAAGGGGGTGGGGGTGGGTGGTAAAAGAGAGAGCAAAAAAGAAGAGCTTTACATTTCCTCTACTCAGGCCTTAAATTGGAAAAATGAGGGGAATTCATTGTTGGTTCCTGCTGATCCCTCCACCCCTACTGTTGCATCACTGTGGTCCTTTGAGCATGACAAAATGAGCTCCCCAGGGTTGATTATGCAAGCCACTAATTCCTCCTCCAGTCAAGGGGGTACTTGGGCTTGGCCACTATATAATTTGGGTTTACTCAGTTTTTGGGTTTGCTTCTGTTTATAGAGATAAACAATTGGCATTTTTGCATTAAAAATGGACCCAAGTTCTTGTTTAACTGTATGCTTATGAATAGGAAGAGACCATTATGTACAATACTTTTTCAAGTATTTTTTTAAAAAAAGTTGGTGTGATGTACGTTTTGATTTTTTCCCCATGATGCTTCTGTATGAGCTCCCAACTGTAATTTTTTCCTCATCTTTGAAAAAAGAGATTATTTCAAATACTACCAGTAAATTTGAATTTTCTTGCAAAAGTTTTCAACAAACAATTCTTTTCAAAAGTGATTTTGATAAAAATGTAGCAAAAAATCATGTAACTTCAAATCAATACTTTTAAAGAGGGACAAAAGGTATAACAAAGTTTTATAAAACCTCCATGCCAGTTCTGGGATTTTTTTAGCTGGTCCTGCTAGGAAACGTGCCCTCAGACCCTAGGGAATTCATCTAGCAAAATACCACTTGTGCTGGCTCTCAGCTGCCTGGCTTCAGTTGCAACTCACAAGCAGCTTCCCTGGGGCGGATCAGCACCTCTGAAGAAGCTCAGAAGCAGCCTGGGTCTCCTCCTCATCCATGGCCCTGGTGGTGGGCACTGGAACTTGAGAGTATTTTAAAGAGAGAGTCAGTCTCACTTTAAAATAAACAACAAAACAAAACCACCAAAACCAAAAAGCCCTAACAAAAAACAGCTTTAAGATATGCTTTTGAAGCAAATCTAATTTTTAGATCTTTGATGTTTTAAGCACAGCTGTCTTAGAAATACTTGGAAAGCAGAGCCTTTCTCTGGAAAACTTTTGAGCAAATTTGAAAGCTGGTGAGTAGCTATTACTCAGCTGCTCAGGTTGCTTCAGAGAGCCCAAACTCACCATATCTACATAATATCTGGGGACCAACGCCTATAGACTTTACTCACAAAGAGATGACCCTTGTGGTCAGGGAGAGCGTTGACTCACAGACACAGATGAAAATCAGACGACTGCAGCAGCTCCCACCCCCTCGCCCACAAACGTCTGCCCCTCATGCATGTGGCCCCAGGAATTGCCTCAGTTTGCAGCCCAAAGGAGGGAAGAAAGCCAGTGCCAAATTTGAGCTGCTCTAGCAGAGTGGACCACGCAATGGTAGTCCTAGAATGGCTTTGAGCTGAGTGCAGATGTCCTTGCCCTCAAGGAAGTGATCCCTGGTGTAGGGCAGGGGTCCAGCTAGGGACAGTCACCACCTCAGCTGTTCCACTTTCCACAGGCTGTTTCATGAGTCAGCACCCTTCTTTACCACAATGAGAATTTGGATGAATAAGATTTTGTTGGGCAGAAAATGCCTTTACTGTTATATCTAGGATCACATTTATTTTGGTAATAATAATGACAATAACAACAAATTTCAGAGGCCTATTGCCTCCCTAACAGGAGCCACTGTCTGGCTTCATTCAGAGATGGGACTTTCATTCAAATTCAGGTAAAAACAATTTACAGCACCTTGCAAATGCCCACAGATCACTGACCTTAAAAAAATGTTATGAATGTCCATATGTAGTTTCCAGGATCAGCACTCCTCCACCATCACCAATGCACCATGTAGGGCAGCTTCCAAGATGCTACCGGAAGACTTGTTTGCTTTGTCCAGAAAGTCATTATTTTAATATTAGATCTCATTTTTGTACATTATGCTCCACCACCACAACAGCCTTTATGAAAATAAATCAGTAGGAGTTTGGCAGACATCAGCATTAATGTCTCTGTTTCTGCAATTGCACTTTAATAGCTATCAGCACCTGGAATTTCAGTTTTCACACCTCAGGCAAAACCCTGTACCTACAGCAGCAGGAGGCTGGGAGGCAGGGTCAAAGAGAGGAATGCCACCTATTGCATTCCCAGCAGCACTTCCTACACCACAGGTCTTGCCATGACGCTCGATCCTTGCCGCACCGGTGAGACCAGCCCCTGTGCAACTTGCACAACTGCCCTGAGCGCAGTTGGAAGCTGTGGCCTTGCCAAGCCCAGTGCATGCCTGCTCATCACATCAGAAAGAAAACAGTAACCTGCCAATGTTTATGATTTCCTTCAAATTTGGATTTTTTTTTCCTAGGAGTAACTTCTGCTCCAGGCAAAACCCTCAAACCTGTTCATAAACAATCTTGAGTAGCAGAGAACTTTGAAAACTTGAGTCCTGCAGTATTTATGTTTTCAGAGATATTTTGTATCTTTGCACTTTTAAAACACCGTTGCTTTTTAAAATGGCTAATGGATACTCCATAAAATTTCAGTATAGATCCCTATTGGAAAATGCAGCATAAGTATGAGCAAATTCATCACTAAAATCATGGCTTTACTATACATGTATAGCAGCTGACCAAAATATGGTTTTATGGATAGTTATCAAGTCAATAAGTTATAATCATTGAAAGAAAATCATCTCAACCCAACAACATGGTTCAACAAAAGCCCCATGGCAAACTATGTCCAGTTGCACTTTTGTGAGCAAAGCAAATGAGAAACAGAAGAGTTAAAATTTGAGCTTGGGTGCTGTATGTCTCTCCTTGAGGTGCTGAGAGTTTTCAGTTATCTCTAAACTCAAAAGGATGATCTGTGGCAACAAAAATAGCAAGACCTGCTATTTTCAAAAGTCAGGAGTGAAACAATCTACCACATCAAGCACATAAGAACTTGGCCTGAAATTGTTATTTGAGAGCTCTGAATACCTTCCCCAGACTGAGCCTGTGGATTACAAAAGATCATAATCATGTCTTAGAACACAACATTTCTTCAGAATTTTAAATCCTTACCAAAACAAAAAACCAAAAACAAACAAAAAGAGGGATGGAAACATTAAATACAAATATACACACATTCACAGAAAGATGAATCTCCATTTTCTGAGGTCTAGCAGAGAAAAGAAATTGTAACCATGGTCCAGGCAAATGCAGGGGCTGTAAATGCCATGCGGTATTAGACTGAATTCAGAGCAGAATTACAGAATTATTTTGAATTTCCCAGTTTCGGTAGGTGCAAACCAGACATATGATACTATTTCTTTTTAGCTCATCTAAGAAAATGTTACATGCAGCAGAAATCTATTTCAGACAGCAATGTTTCTTTAGCAGAATGGGATTTCTCTGATGCTTTGCATTACACCATGTGCTTCTAATTATTGCTCAATTCAAACAGCTATTTCTGCATTGACTTGCAGGAATCTCAGAAGGCACCTTCTATGTAGGCAAGAAGCATAGCCCATAAATAATTTCCAAAAATATTAAAAAGGGGAAGCTTCATAGCTTTTCATTCCAATCTGACTATGTGGTATTTAAATAAACCTCTGTGGCTTTCCAGTAACATATAGGAACTCCCAGGTGGCAGGGCTGGGGGAAGAGAGGGAGGAGAGCACTAAACATTCTAATGAACATGTAATTAAGAAAATGGGCCCTTGTTCCCTTCAGAGACTCCATGAGGAGGGAGCTTATTTGAAGTGCTGCTTTCTGGTTGCCCTCCCTCTGTGGAAGGAAATAGCTTAATATCTTCAGTGTCATTCAGGGTATCACTGGTCTCAGCTCCAAGAGAGTCCAGCCAATCCAGGCTGACACCGAGGTAGAAATCATAGTTTAGAAATGTCTGCTGAAAAAAATATAAAAGAGAGTGTGTGATGCTGATCCACAAACCTCATGGCCCTGGCTTCTCAGGAGAGCTGTTTGTAGGCATTGGCGCTAGCCCGCTGCTTTTCCTTAACAGCACCACTTCATTGAAATGCACTTTGGGTCACGGCTGCCTGGGGGCTCTCAGGGAAAGGGAAATTCTCCATACAGCAACATTGCCCATCTCCAGGTTTTGCAGGGGTGCAGAAGGCAATAGCCAAGCACAGCAAACCTTCATGTGTCCTCGAAGCAGGGAACCACCTTGGCAAGTGAGTCTCCAGAGCATGATTGGGACCAAAGGAAGAAATAACTCTGTTTAATAGTTTAATTGTAATTGTGGAGGATAAAGGTTAATTTGTGCAAGCCCATCGGGAAGAGGGAAAATAAAAGTAATTAAAATGTTTGTTTCTCTTTCCAATTCAATTTTGGAAGTGGAGTCAGTTAAGGAAATTTCACCCTAAGCAGGATAGCAGCAGTGATTGGTAATTTAAGCATTCATGGGAGGAGGAGAGAGGGTTTTGTAAACAGAGGCTTAGGAATTCCTTAGCCTCTTTAGACATCTGGCAAATTATGTATTGAATAATAGCTTCTCTTTCCTTGTTTTCTAAGCTTTAGAAACAACATATTTCTGGAGGTTGCACTCATCTTTAGTGAGTCTTAATCAAGCAAAGATAAATCATTTGTTTGAACATTAGGCAGTGGCTTCCTGCCAATATGATTGTTAGATGACAGAGCCATGTCCCAAGAGAGATGGCAACAGTCCCACTATTCAAGGCATTTAAAATTAGACTAATTATACCACTAGCATATGTAATAGCTGGGCCTAAATTATATAATGGGTTTTCCCCATCTCTTATTTTGGGCTAAATCCGGTTCTTCTTCCTGCATAAACAGAGTTTGAGGCTTTGATGAGTATCCTGCTCTGTTTCCATTGAAGCAAGTGAAACCTTACCTGTTAACTCAAACAGGACAAGTGTGAGCCTTCAGTCCGTGCATTAAAGAAGATTTAAGATACAACCGCAAATAGATGAATCTATAGAAAGACAAAATTAGAGCAAGGTTGAGCATAAATGACAAAAGACACAGCACAATACATGTGACCATTGCATCCCTCACAAATCAAAGGGTATCAACAGGAGAGTGATCAGAGCAACCAATCACTATGTTCACACTAACCCTGGTGCCGGAAGCAAAATATAATTCAGTGATCACAAATGTTGTGACACTATCTGCAATGAGATGGGAAATTTATGCACAACCTTAAGAAACTTGGCTGATTTTCATTAAATTGTCACATATCTCAGTTAGCCTTATGTTGCTAGAGTTGCATGTAGAAATGCTCCCAGATAAGAGATTGAAGTCACCTTAATGGCAACTGTTCAAGAGGGATCAGCTATACAGAATTGGCTGGCTGAAGCAAGAACCAGCTTTCTCTATCTTTTCTGCAGATATCTGGTCTCTGTAATTGCATAGTTCCTTTAGGAAGGACCTAGAGATCAGGTGTTAGCACTTGTCTTTGGCCTCAGGAACTGAAGGGGGGTATTCTGTAAGAAGGGGGAATCACACAGAAGGAACAAAATCACTGGATTTTGGAGGAAAACAGGTGCCTGACAGACAGAGAGTCTGTACTAGGTCAAGGATCCCTGGTGTGGAAGAGAGGTCTGGAGGAATGTAATGCTGGGAATGAGAGCTTGTACCACAAAAAGACACTAGCCAATTTCCTGAAAAACATTCTATGGTGGTGAGAGCAAACACGGAAGGGTATATTTGTTTTTGTTTGGATCTGTAATACTTTTAGGATTATAAAGCAAAGAGTAACTCTGCTAGAGACCTTTGCAGACCTGTGAGTTATTTTCAGACTCAGGATAAGCTGAAGCACTCATGAGGCTGGGACTCTTGCAGCATTTGAGAGAAGGTGGCCAGCCCAGGGAGCCTGAGGCAGCTCCATCTCAAGCAGTTTTTCTCACAGTGCTGCCCAGGCTGATATTTCACATATCCTAGTGTGTATGGAATTGACCAAAATCAGCTATGCAGTCTGGGAAGTGTCCTAGCACCATGACAGGACAGAAGCGCCTTTTAAGATCTAAAGGATTAGAAAGTAAGTTTGCATGTGCCTATGCTACGTACAGATTCTTAGAGCAGGATCTTCCTCACTGATGGAAAGAAGACAGTAGACACAAATGTCATCTTTTCCCACTGTCTCTGGAAGCTTTCCTTCTTCATACTGTGATGTTACTGCACCTAGACAGAAGGATGACAGGGCCTGGCTGATAATACTACTGCCAGCAGAGATTTTGTCTTATTAAAAAAGCACCTAGCTTAAGAAATCAAATAGGGAGGGATTGCCTACATTTTGTACCGAAGGGCCTCTGCAATCCTAAAATTGTGAGAAAGCAGATTAAATCCCTTTAAAGAAACAGGGAATTCCAAGTGTCATGCAAGGGTTAAAAAGTAACTGATGTCCTCACTGATCAGTGAGTGGGGATGAGCAGATCAACTTAAGGTTTTGTTTTCTTATTCATGGATCTGGGAGATGAAAGCAATCATCAGCCTGATAACCCACCTTTGTGAATGTTTCCTAATGTTTTCCCCAATTTGATCGTAAATGGAAGGCAGTGCTGCTTCCCTGTATCCTTTGGGATACTACTTCATAAGCTAATAATTATCTTACAAATCCATGATACAAACAGCTTTTACTTCTCGCTGTGGGAAGCCACATCCCCTCCAGCAGCATCCCGTTCCTTTTGTCACCTGTGCTCTCCCCATATGCTCTTTTCAATCAGTTTCTTATGTCTTCAATCTAATTTCAAATTAAGGCTCCATGGTGGGGAGCAGGGACTTGCCTTTCGCGCTCCCTGCCTGTGAAATACCAGGCTCACCCATCTCATCACAGGAAAACTAGATTTCTTTAGTGAGCTCAGACAAGATGCAATTTAGAGTAATCTATCAGCCTGATAGAAATGCAAGTAGATATAATACTGTGAACTTATTTTATTTCTAATTATGTAAATTATTATGTAAAATAGGCAAATGCATGATTTCCCCTCAGGCTCCTGGCATTTCCCTACTCAGCTTTAGGGGAGTGCAAATTTTGATGTTCTTAGCTCAACAGCCTGCCTGATTTTGTAAGACTATATGTAAGTATGCTTCAAAATATTGAGGTTAAAAGTGTCATGGAAGTTATTTGCTAAATGTAACTGGGACAAATCTCACTATTCAGGTGGCTTGCACTGGGGCGTTAGCAGTGCTGATTAGCAGGACAGCTGGTGAGGCCCAGCAAGTTTCCTCCAGCAAGTAGAAGAAGGGGGAAGTGATGGCCTTTGTTCTTCTGAGGTCAAGAAGGACTGGAAGCCTTGCAACAGATAATCTGAAAATGTTCACCCTTCAGCACCCAAAGTAAGTGGTGAGGTGGGGTGTTATGTTTTAATTTCTCTCCCCCCATGGGAAGAGTTTTCTATCATTCTATCAGACATGATAGGAAACAAGGAAAATTATATTGGCATAATTTAAGGAGGCTTTAAAACAGCGGGAAAAGTCATTGTGTAGGGATGCCACTCCTCATTCTAGCTTAGCTTGGAAGTTAGATTTATTTTAAAATGAAAGTTGGATTTATTTTAAATGTGTAAAAAGACAGATAATTGTTCCTAACTATTCCCCCCTATGCACAGTAGTCTAGCCAGACAACTCCAGAGTTGGTACCAATACCTGAGGCTGTAAATTTATTCTGGTATCTTGGACTTGCCAGAACTTTGCCTGTGAAGGTTGATTGCTGACAGACCATGTGGCATACTCAGAACACTAGCAGTTAGGAGATTTTTAGAGAAAACCTTTTGAACTGCTATGTGGATGCAACAGATGATTTCTCAGATGCTGCAAAGTCTTGTGCAGCACATTTGTTCTGGGTGGCTGACAACCTGGCTGCTAGTGCTTACGTGCTGATGAGAATCCCTCGTGTTGCAAGGAAATGTAAGTAATTTTGCAGGCTAACACTTACAAATTTAGATTGAGGTAGAAACAGGAGACTAGCACAAGTTTGCTGTTTGAAGCATGGCTGATGCTGCTTACAAACGTTCTGGATGCTTTGGAGTAATCTCAGTTCCAGATTTTTTTGCTGCAGATTTCTTTTTTTGTTGTTGTTGTTCCCTGGAAGCTGTCAGGATGTCCTAGACTGATTTAGAAGACTGGGATTTTCTTGAGCTGCAATCTGCTGTTTTGAGACTGGTATTGACTCTCTCATTGATTGTGTCTCATCTCCCAGTGGGTCAAAATAGGAAAAAAAAAAAGAAATTTGATAACACATCTAAGAGACTTTCTTTCTCCATCTTAGAAAATTCTGTTGCACGTTCCTGTCATCTGGGGTGGCCTAGCAGCATCATACCATGTGATAAGTTTACTCCCTTCTTATTTCCCTAAGACATAATCCAGGATACAGCTTTCCTTGCTTCTTCCTTTCTGCCTACCCTTCCACTTCTTTTAATTTTTTTTTTTCTCTTTTGCTTCACTCTGATTCTATGTTAAGTTCATCATAAGTGTAATGGAGTCACACTGCTTTTATAGCACGTACCTGAGCTCCCAGTCATCTTTCTGTTCATATCATAGTTCAGATGAATGACTCTTACAAATGTGATCAGTAGAAAACCAGGGGGAGCCACAGATGCCATCTGCCCTGTCTTGTAAATAAATACCCAGTTAAAGTCTTGCTAATTGATTTGACATTCCTTATTCTGACTAGTTTCTGTCACTGTCTCCCTATTGCCACAAGATAGTTTCTTGTGATACTATTTTACTTGCTCTGAACTTGTCTTTTTACGTACAGAAATCAGAATGTGCAAAGCATGAGGCAGAAAGTTTGCAGTTGCTTTACCTTCCCTGCATTGTCATTGCCTGCCAGCCAAACATCTCCTTTCATATGATGTTTTTCATAATGAATATCACAAAAATGTTTTGCAGATGAAGTCAGTCATATAAGCCAAAGTGAAAAATAGAGGCTTTAAGTTAATTATTACAGACAGGTGGTTCAATGGCTCATGGAGTGTTACAGAAAGATGGGATGGGAGGGTGGGGGCAGGGAACCCAACCAAACAAAAAAACCCCGCAACTGAAAAGAGTAATCTTTTTGAAGGTTACTAACAGTCGAAGAACAAACAACAGAGCAGACAAGTTTATGTAGCTTTGTACCATGGAAGGCTTTTTAGGACCTGCTTAGTCACTAGGTGTAGAAAAGTAAGGAATTCAGATAACAAGCCTTAATGAACTGAAAAACTGAAGTTCTCTAAGGCACTCTTAAACAGCTACAACTGAGAATGAAGAAAAGACTTCTTTTCCAGAAGCAACTGTTGCAGCCATGAGTAGCTAGTCCTGCCTGTACATATATTGGAGAACACAGTATTATTTTTAAAAACATGTCCACATTTAGAGGAGTAAATTTATTTTAGTAAGCCTGTTTATAACTGTCAACTTCTCTTAACAAATGTAACAAAAAGCTGCAGCTCCATGGTCTTACTGGCATGAAGACACATTATTCATGAGCAAGAGAGGATATGGGAAACATTTGTACAACAATTGTTGGAGTTCCCTGGGCCAAACTCTACTGTCTTGAACTGCCCTCAAGGATGGCACAGATCAGTATATTTGCTTAGTTGCTAATAGGAACACAGTCTCAGGTAAAGGAGTAGAAGTATGAATTTGAATACTATGGTTCAGAAGACATCTATCCTTGAAGGGAGGGATGGCGTAGGTCGAATAATACTTGACTGGAGGCTGTCTTTGACCACAGACCCACTAGGCCAGTGTGAAGGAAAAGCAGATGCTGTTGCAGGGCTTCTGTCGAGCACACCCTTTCTGTGTTGCTGAGGACATGCTCTGCCTTCATGTTCCAGAGGCTGGATGGTTCCAGCAACTCGTTTTGGTGGTGCAAGTTGGTTATGAACGAGATGTATTAATGATATATGAAATACTTTTATTCTCTGGGGATAGTGGTGTTTGTAATACGTTTGTGTGAACTATGTTTCATGTGTTTATGGTTTTTCGTGATGATATACTGAAATTAATGAATTGCTAGTGGGAATTTGTGAAGCTGTCCCAGTAAAACTTTGAGGAGCTTCCCCCCCCACACATTTTTTTTGCAACTTTCTTTCAAGGAAGTGTTTTTGCTGTTTCTTGTAGCATGCGGCAGCAAGGTTTCAGCTCCTGGCTTACTCTTTTCCTGAGAACTTTAGTTTCATGGCAGGAACCAGGGAAGGTATGGAGAATTCTAGAAGTAAGAATAAAATTAATAAGAGTATTAGGGGGAAAAAAGATTCTAGTAGCAGGAATGACGGACCCAAAATGCCCCCAGAGTCTCTCTTGGAAGGATGCTGAAATATTGGGATGACCTGAATATCCCTTTAGGAGTAACTAAAGAAGTTATGATAAAGTTTTGTTATTTTACTTGGCCTGAGTATGATTTGCAAAAAGGATTTAAATGGCCTTCTCTTGTGTCAGATGATGCCAGCCTCTGACGAAGTTTATATTTGATTGACATCAGTAAAGGGATTATAGAGAAAAAGTGTGGGAGAATATGATTAAGGGTAATGTCTGCAGGATCTATGTAATTAAAGACAAAGGGCATAAGGAGGAGTCAGAATCTGGGGGAAGAAAGAGGGAGGATAAGGAGACGTGGGATGTTATTCAAACTCTACTCCCACTTTGTCCTTCAAGCACTTCCAGCTCCCCCAAGGGATCCAGAAGAGGCAGTTGAACCACCAGACCCCCAGATGCACGATAATCAAGAGGAGACTGCACCTATGGCCCCTCCTGATAATGGTGACAGTGAAGGGGAAGGAGGGAAGAATATATCTCCCAATCTAGAACTAGAAGAGGGACACCATATGCAGCACCATAAGTGCCTACAAATCAGAACACAAGAATTCATCAAATGCCTTTGTGCCAGGTCCCATTGGGCAGACAGGGTGGGGGATTTGGGTTTGTAATTGTGTCCCTTACAAATCGGGACATAAGAGGATTGAAAAAGGAATTACCCCTGTATTTGAATGACTCCATAGGGGTGGGGGAGAAGGTGGACGATTATTTAGGAAATGCAGATTATACCTGGAAGGATGGGGGCTTTCTTTTGGGAATTTTATTTGGATCACAAGAAAAACGGATGATTATACAGAAAGCCTGTCAGTTATGAGAAGATGAACACCCTCAGGCAGCAGGGAAATGCAGAACAAAATGCTCCTACAATGGATGACACAATTCCACAGGTGGACCCTAATTGGGATCCAAATGATCAGGCCAGCTTGGCTCACCTTCGAGATTATCGAACCTACTTAATTAAAGCAATTAAAACGGTAGTTCCTAGAACCAAAAATATGTCAAAGGCCATGTCATTGGAACAGGAGAAGTAAAGAGCCAGAGATACTATGAGGAAACAGGGAGGACTGGATCCTGAAGGGTCTGCATTTGATACGCTGCTGAAGGTACAGTTTGTCACTAAATCCTGGCCTGATAAAAGGAAGAAAATACAGGAGGATGAGGAGTGGCAGAACAGGCCCTTGGAAGAACTAGTTAGGAAAGCACAGCAAGTATATGTATGAAGGGATGAGGAAAAGGCCAGGGTAAAGGCAAAAGTGATGGCACAGTTCTTACAACCCCCAAAGGGAAAAATGCAGGGACCCCCAGGACCAAAGGGAAGGGGGTGACCACCAAGTTTTAACAGAGACATGCCTTCCTCAGAGGGAAGGAGACAACCAAGGTATTGGTTGGGAAAGAACCAGTGTGCCATCTGTAAAAAAGAAGGACATTGGAAGAGGGAGTGTCTACAAAGACAGGGACCTTCATGAGGAGGAAGTCTGCTAGTTGAGGGAAATGGTTTACTAGGGGTGTCAGGGATTCCCATTATACCAAGGACCCACCACACTGGAACCCTTGATAACACACAGGGTGGGTCCAGACCGAGAGGAGGTACGTTTCTTAGTGGATACAGGTGCTTCTTGATCTACCTTGAATTTTATGCCAAAGGGGGGAAGACTGTCAAAAGGATCTTTAATTATCCAAGGGGTAAGTGGACAGGATGAGCAGGTGCATCTCCTCCAGCTACTATTAATAGATGTGGGAGATAGATAAGAAATGCACAAATTCTTGTTTGCTCCTAATTGTGATTGTAATCTATTGGGGAGGGATTTGATGGCTAAATTGGGAATGCAAATTTATATTATAAAGGGGGACAATGAAGTGAATACTGTTGTGGCTTTGTGTAAAATGTCTGATAAAGCTTGTGCTCAAATCAGTCCAGAGGTGTGGGCAGTCCCAGAATAATATGGAAAATTGGATATGGAGCCACTTCAAATTACTTTAAAGCAGCCTGGTCAAGTTGTCCCTAAAAAGCAATATCCTATTTCAAGAGATGGAAGAAAAGAATTACAGCCCATTATTGATTCATTACTCAAGGCAGGTCTCTTGGAGCCATGCATGTCTCCCTATAATACTCCCATCCTGACAGTTAAGAAATCAGATGAAACCTGTAAGATGGTACAGGATTTAAGAATAATAAATGAGATTATTAAACCAAGGCATCCCACAGTTCCAGACCCTTATACTATCCTAAACCAAATTTCATCCTCACACCACTACTATTCAGTACTTGACTTTTAAGTTGCTTTCTGGGGATGTCAGTATTTTGCCTTTGAGAGGCAACAGGAGGAAAAAGGGAAAATAAGATGGCAATAATTGATGTGGATGGTCCTTCCACAGGGATACACAGAGTCACCAGTCCTATTTGGGCAAGCTTTACAAGAAATATTGAAAGAATTTACCCCATCCCCAGGGATTAGGTTACTTCTGTATGTACATGATTTGCTCCTGACAGAAGAACAAGAGCAGGTGGTAGAAGAAGCCACTGAAGAATTGCTTAATTATCTGGCTGAAAAAGGGTTAATAGTATCTGAGAAGAAGGCACAACTGGTACAAAAGAAGGTTCAATATTTGGGACATATTTTAACTGAAGGTCTGCGGTGTATTGATCAAGAAAGGATCCGAGGAATTTTAGAAGTACCAATACCTAGAACTAAAAAGGAGCTGCAACAATTTTTAGGGTTAATAGGGTACTGCAGGACCTGGATTGAGGATTTTTCTGGTTTAGCCAGACCCCTCTATGATTTTCTTACACAAGATAGCCCAGATGTTGTGGTGTGGGCACCAGAGAGGAAGCAGAGCTTTGAATTGTTAAAAAGCAGATTAACTAAAGCCCCCGCCCTAGCCCTTCCAGATCGGGAAAAAGAATTTGAATTATATATGAATGTTAAACAGGGCCACGCTAAAGGAATTTTAATGCAAGAATATGGAGGAAGACGAAGACCAGTGGCTTATTTTTCCAAAATATTAGATCCAGTAGCCAGAGGGTGGCCTCATTGTTTGCAAAACTGTGCAGCCACGGCTTTAATGGTAACTGAGGGCTGGAAACTGACAGCAGGGGGATCACTCATTGTTAAGGTTCCGCATCAAATTAAGGCTTTGGTAACTGAGAGAGCTTCTAAATGGATGACTAGAGCTAAGTTATTACAGTATGAAACTTGTTTAATGGAACAGGAAGATTTAGAATTAAGGAGCAGGGGAGGGTTTAACCCAGCCTTCTATTTAACTGGTCCTGAGGGGGCAGACCTGGAGGAAATCCATGACTGTATTCAAGTGATAGATCTTCAGACTCAGGCAAGGGAAGAACTACAGCATAACCCTTGGCCAGATGGGGAAAATGTGTTTATTGACGGATCCTCAAGAGTAATAGAAGGAAAACGAGTTACAGGATATGCTGTAGTGAATGGAATAAAACCTCCACATGGCCATCCCAGACTGCAGAAATATACGCCTTAGAGCCTGTGAATTGTATCAAGGAAAAGTGGTAAACATATATACAGATTCAAAATATGCATATGGTGTGGCTCATGCATTTGGGAGACTGTGGGAGGAAAGAGGGTTATTAACCTGTAGAGGAAAAATGTTAATTCATGACAATTTAATTATTTGCCTACTGGAGGTGGTAAATTTACCAGATAAGGTGGCTATAATACATGTCAGGGGACACCAGGCAGGATATTCAGAGGAGACAACAGGCAATCAACTGGTGGATGAAGAAGCTCAGAAAGCAGCATTTCTGCCAGAAGTATCTAAAATCCTTCCTTGGCTTCCAGTGACTCAACCACTGCTGGAAAAAATGTGTTTCCCACCAGAAGAGTTGGAAATCATTAAAAATAGTGGGGCAGAGGAAAGAGAGAATAATTGGTTTACAAATGACAGCAAACAATGGGTATTGAAGGCTTTGGCCCTACAAATACTGAACCAGCTCCATCAAGTAATTGGGGTTCTCGAGGATTGGCAGAGAAGCCTTTTCTCAAGGTGTATGCTGCAGTGGGCCTCTTTGTTTTAGCAAAAAGAGCTATTGAAGGTTGCATGATTGTGTGCCAAAGTCAATAATCGGGTTACAAAGGAAGTTGCTAGTGGAGGGCGACCCTGGGCTGTATGCCCATTCCAACAATGTCAGGTGGACTTTATTGAAATGCCCCGAGCAGAGAGGCTTAAATATCTTTTGGTAATAGTATGCCAGCTAAATGGGTGGCCAGAAGCATTTCTGGTCACCTCAGCAACTACTAGGTCAGTTGTTAAAGTGTTTCTGGAACAAATAATTCCAAGATATAGAATAATGGAGACAATAGATTCAGATAGGGGAACACATTTCACAGGAAAAATCCTTCATGGGTCATGGCAGCTTTAGAAATACTATGGGACTTATATACCCCATGGCATCCCCAGAGTTCAGGCTGGATAGAGAAAATGAATGGGGAAATTAAGAAATATCTTTTGAAATTAGTTTTAGAAACCAAAATGCCATGGATATGGCTTTTGCCATTAGCTTTGGCCAGAATCCGAGCTAGACCTAGAAGGGATATTCATCTATCTCCCTTTGAATTTATGTTTGGAATCCCTTACCCTGTTAAATCTTGGCCTAGTGGGGAGGTAGAAATAATTGATGTATATTTAAAACAATATGTGGCCAAAATACTCTTGTGAAATCTCTTTGACAAGAAGCTCAATTGGCACAGACCCTGTCCTTAGACTTTGCTGTCCATAACATTTGACCAGGAGACTGGGTCTTAGGTAAAGAGTGGAAAGAAGCACCATTGATGGCAAAGTGGCATGGACTGTACTAGGTGGTGTTAACCATAGAAATAGTGGTAAAGACAGCCAAACGTGGATGGGCTCATACCCAAGAAAAAACCTCCACAGCCCCAGAAAATTGGACTTCTAATCTGGAAGAAAAGGATGGGAAACTGTGACTAACTCTCCACAAAAAGCAGATTGGAACAGTGATCGGTGCATCAACTCTGAGGGAAGCCTTGTGAGTTTACCCAGGGATCATCTGCTGAAATTGATCTGTAAGGACTTCCTCCTTTTGAATCTCCAGTTATTGGTGGGCTGATACTAACAGTTATTCTGTCATTGCTCTCTTTATACTGAATTAAGTTTCTGTATATCTATTTGTCATACCTGGTGTAAAAGATAACATGATAGCTAGGACATTATGATTACATGTCATGATTACATCCTTATGTTGTGGACAAAATGAGGAAATCCACTTTCTGGCTTTAGAGGAACAGGTAGCCAAAACCTTTAACATTAGCAATTGCTGGGTCTGTGGAAGTCCAGGAGGACTTGAGGAATGGCCATGAGTAGCCCAGCCTGTCCAACCCCAGTGGTGCATTAGTAATTTGAGTACAGTTCATAATGGAACTGGATTTTGGACTGAGGAAGGGAGTCCGTGGCTACTCCTCTATACCAGACAAGGTACTTCTTGCCTGAATAGGACAAGGGAGGGAGGGGTGCCTGTAGGATGCCAAGTATTTGTACTTGGACATTGTCTCCTAGATATGAGTGTGCTAAGCCACTGTGTCAACCAATCGATTGTTCCCAGTATAGAGGGAGAGGAGATTGAACTCACATTATGCTTAATAATCACAAGTGGGTGGAATGTGCAGGTGAGGCATTTCAAGCAAAGGGTTGTACCCAGGTGATGAAAGATTGATGATTTCCACTGGACATTCTGCATTGTCAACAGGGTAATAGTACGAGTAAAGAATATGAGGGGCTAATGGCTCATTCGGATTGGAATGGGAGTACTAAATACTTTCAAAAATTCTGGTCTGGAACTAAAAAGACTGTGTGGAAAGGAACAAATTGGGGATGTAAACATACTTGGCGATCAGATGCAGGAGCCTGGAGATGCTATTATTGCATTAATGGCACCATGAATCCTGATTTATGGATTGTAGGAAGACCTATAGGGCCTGGGAATACCCTATATTATGATGCCCTTCCAGGAGGAACAAGAGAAGGCACATTATTGGATTTGTGGATGACATGCTTACCAAAAATTACCTCCAAATTGGTCAGGAATATGTTTTGTAGGATATATTAGACCACTGTTTTTCTTACTACCACAAGTTCAGGGAAGTGAATTAGGAGTCAAGGCGTATGATGATTTGATTAGAGAAAAGAGGTCAATTGATACGTCCTTAACTAAAGACAGTTCTCAAAAGTGGGGAAAAGATGAATGGACACCTCAGTGGATCATACGATATTATGGACCAGCAACCTGGAACCCCTATGAAATTTTTAATGGAGCAAGGAACCCAATTTCTAATCTGAATAGGATAATTAGATTGCAAGTTGTGTTAGAACTTTTCGCTAATCAGACAG
This sequence comes from Brachypteracias leptosomus, assembly GCA_013401335.1. Lineage (NCBI taxonomy): Eukaryota > Metazoa > Chordata > Aves > Coraciiformes > Brachypteraciidae > Brachypteracias > Brachypteracias leptosomus. The sequence continues at coordinate 91,404 of VYZX01010825.1, forward strand.
CTCTGGCACTTGACCTCCTTGCAGACCAAGTTACTCAGATGAGAAATGCCATTTATCAACATTGTATGGTCCTAGACTATTTAATAGCAGAAGAAGGGGAAGTGTGTGGCAAATTAAATGATTCCACTTGTTGTTTACAAGTAGCCGATGACGGAAAGGTAGTGAAGGAAGTAACAAAAGAAATAAGAAAACTAACTCATGTACCAGTCCAAACCTGGAAAGGAGTGGAATGGGATATGTTCTCATAGTTGCCTAGTGAGCCATAGGTTAAATAAGTATTATTCTTTTTTCCTTTGTGGAATAGTAGCTTTAATCTTCATACCATGTATGATACCCTGACTTATGCAACTTACTCAGCACACAGTTAAGGGAATGCTGGCAGTAGCCATGTCCAATGACCCAGAAGTGGCTACTAAGGGGCAGAAGATAATGTCTTCACAAATAATTGCAAAACTAAAAATAAACCAGGAGAAACAAATTAAATTAATGATGTCTAAACTTTGTAAAGACAAGTAGTAAGATGAGGAGGGATTGATAGGATAAAAGATAGGTGTGTCTTTACAAATGATGGTATTTTAGAAGATGGGGAGGACTTTGCAACCATATTTTAACTGCAATATATAGCTTAATGAGACATGCAGCTTTATCTAATGAAAATAGAGCTTGCAGGCATAGCATAGCAGCTTGGCAAAAGGGTGTGACTTTATAGAAAACAAGGGCAAAAACCTACAATGTCACAATGAATTGGCTATTTCATTTGATGTATGTTGTGGGAGGGGAGCATGTGTGTAACAGGCGGGTCACAAAGTTGCACACTGCAAATACCTCAGCCAATGGGGAAAAGAGGAGGGAAATTTGTGGCTGGGAAATCAGGATAAACCCGAGGCTGTGTCCTCCTGCATCTTTGAGAAAGACCCCACTGGGATATGCCCATGGACTTTCTCCCTTTATTTGAATAAAGTCTATTATTTTTTTCTCTTCTGTCTCCTATTGGAACATCGACCTCTGGCAATGGGATTTTCCGAACAACTTCTATGCTGTAAACCCCACATTTCTGCCCTTAGCAAACCATAGAATCATAGAATCATTATGGTTGGAAAGGACCTCTAGGATCATCAAATGCAACCTTCATCCCAACATCTCCCTAACCACTAGACCATAGCCTCAAGTGCTACATCTACTTGGTTTTTAAGCACCTCCAGGGATGGTGACTCCACCACTTCCCTGGGCAGTCCCTTTCAGGGCCTGACCACTCTCTCAGTAAAGAACTTCTTCCTAATATTCAATCTAAACCTCCCCTGATGCAACTTGAGGTCATTTCCTCTTGTCCTATCATTAGTAATTTGGGAAAAGAGACCTACATCAGCTACCTCCTTTAAGGTAGCTGTAGAGAGCAATAAGGTCTCCTCTCAGTCTCCTCTTCTCTAGACTACACAACCCCAGCTCCCTAAGTCGCTCAACACAAATATGTGTTGGCCTAACTCTAGATCTGCTCGGCATTGCCTGGCAAGCCTATCACAACAGCCCTCTCCCAGTCTATGCCATTTTCTCTCTTGCAGGCAGACTGGGTGATTCCATAGAGAACTGCTGCTTTTCTACAGCCTTTTCGTCTCTTAAGGGGTTGCAGTAGTGCAAACGGGGATTTAAAATTTTTCCTCTTTGCTTAGGTAACGCTGGATGTTTCCAAAAAAGCTGCCTTCCCACAACTAAAGCCTCGATCCACGTGAATTAAGCGTTTATTCTGCCAGCAAAAAGCAACGGTCATGCTGCGATAACAAATCAAATCAAACCCCTGCGCTGGGGGAGGCGATGCTCACAGACGCCAACATACAGGCAACGCAATCAGCTCACTCTGCAAATGCACGCGGGCGTTGATTTCCCCCCCTTCCCCCTCCTTTTTTTTTTCATTCTTTTTTTTATAACTCTGGGCACCGGCAGCTGTTTGCATTTTTAAAGCCTGCTCAGGAAGCAGACAGTTAATTTAGGTGGCTTGGGCCACCCTGAGCGAGCTGGCTGGGCATCCCCTCCCTTCCCGGCTCTGCCCGGCAGCGCGGAGGGCGGGAGGCCCCCGGGCGCCTCCTCCCGCCCCGCCGGGGATGGCAAAAAGTTGCTCGCAACTTCCCCCCCCTCCACCCAAACCGGCACGAGCTCCGCCCTCTTCCATCCCCCGCGCTCGCCCCGCCCCCTGCGCGGCGATTGGCGGGCGGCGCGGCGAGGCCCCGCCCCCGACGCGGTTTGTGAATGGAGCCGGCGGCGGGGGCGGGGCCCCGCGGCGCGCCCGGGCGTATATGTGTCTTTTTTTGTGCAGGGGTGGCCGTGGGTTCGGAGTCGTGGTGCGGGCGGCGGGAGAAGTGAGGCGGGTAGGAGGCGCAACGGTGCCCCGGACGCACGGCCCGCAGCGGCGCCCGTCGGCGAGCGGAGCCCAGACGAGCCCCTCGGAGGACCGCGCAGTAATTGG
>VYZX01010825.1:93888-162435 GCA_013401335.1 Brachypteracias leptosomus
GGATTTTAAAAGTTATTTAAGCCCCGGAGTAAAATACACGGCTCGGGCGGGTAATAATCCGTTTAGCTGTAATCTAAATCCTCGGCGTCGGGGCCGAGCAACCGGGCTGGGAGCAGCGCCGCTGCCTCGGGACTCTGCGCGGAGGTGGCCAGAGTCGTTGCCGGGTTTCGAGCGCGCCTTCTGTCTCGCCGCCACCGCCTTCGCCGCCGGGAGTGGCTCCGGAAACTTTGGCCGAGGGAAACGCCGCCGCGCTGAGAACGCCGACCCACCGGAGCCGAGGAAGAAAGTCGCGGAGATCCGACACGGAACCGCTCTCCTGCCGCCGCCGCCGAGCCCCTGCCCTGCAGAAGGGGCCCCGCCGTCGCCGCCGCACTCCGGGCGCTGATGCCCCTGAGGCGCCGCTGCCCCTGAGGCGCCGCGCCGCCTGTCTCTGAAGGACTCCTCGCGTCTCCCGGGGCGCCCGGCCGCCCTGGCGATGCGGGCTGGAGGAGGAGCAGGAGGGGGCGGACCAGCCGCCGCCGGCTGCCTCTTGCTGGGCCTGGCCGCGCTACTGGCCGCCCTGCTGGGGACCCCCTCGGGCGCGGCGGCGCAGCAGTATCATGGCGAGAAGGGCATCTCCGTGCCGGACCATGGCTTTTGCCAGCCCATCTCCATCCCGCTCTGCACCGACATCGCCTACAACCAGACCATCATGCCCAACCTGCTGGGCCACACCAACCAGGAGGACGCGGGGCTGGAGGTGCACCAGTTCTACCCGCTGGTCAAGGTGCAGTGCTCGGCCGAGCTGAAGTTCTTCCTCTGCTCCATGTACGCGCCCGTGTGCACCGTACTGGAGCAGGCCCTGCCGCCCTGCCGCTCCCTCTGCGAGCGGGCCCGCCAGGGCTGCGAGGCCCTCATGAACAAGTTCGGCTTCCAGTGGCCAGAGAGGCTCCGCTGCGAGAACTTCCCCGTTCACGGCGCGGGTGAGATCTGCGTGGGGCAGAACACGTCGGATGCCCCACCAGGGCCTGGCGGTGCGGCAGGCCGGGGGGCTACTGCCCACCCCACGGCTGGCTACCTTCCCGACTTCCTCACCCCACCACAGCCCCCCTCTGGTTTCTCCTTCTCCTGCCCTCGGCAGCTCAAAGTGCCCCCTTACTTGGGCTACCGGTTCTTGGGGGAGCGGGACTGTGGGGCCCCCTGTGAGCCAGCCCGGCCCAACGGGCTCATGTACTTCAAGGAGGCGGAGGTGCGATTTGCCCGACTGTGGGTGGGCGTGTGGTCCGTGCTTTGCTGCGCCTCCACTCTTTTCACTGTGCTCACCTATCTGGTGGACATGCGCCGTTTTAGCTACCCGGAGCGGCCCATCATCTTCCTCTCGGGCTGCTACTTCATGGTGGCAGTAGCCTATGCGGCAGGTTTCTTGCTGGAGGAGCGAGTGGTGTGTCTGGAGCGCTTCACTGAGGACGGCTACCGCACTGTGGCCCAAGGCACCAAGAAAGAAGGTTGCACCATCCTCTTCATGATCCTCTACTTCTTTGGCATGGCTAGCTCCATCTGGTGGGTCATTCTGTCCCTCACCTGGTTCCTGGCTGCTGGCATGAAGTGGGGCCATGAGGCTATCGAGGCCAACTCCCAGTATTTCCACCTGGCTGCTTGGGCTGTGCCTGCTGTCAAAACCATCACCATCTTGGCCATGGGGCAGGTTGATGGGGATGTACTCAGTGGGGTGTGTTATGTAGGTATCTACAGTGTGGACTCACTGCGGGGCTTTGTGCTGGCACCCTTGTTTGTGTACCTCTTCATTGGCACTTCATTCTTGCTTGCTGGCTTTGTGTCCTTGTTTCGCATCCGCACCATCATGAAGCATGATGGCACCAAGACAGAGAAACTGGAAAAGCTGATGGTGCGCATTGGCGTCTTCAGTGTCCTCTACACAGTGCCTGCCACCATTGTCCTGGCATGTTACTTCTATGAGCAGGCCTTCCGTGGCACCTGGGAGAAGACATGGCTCCTGCAGACATGCAAAACCTATGCTGTGCCCTGTCCCAGCCACTTTGCCCCTATGAGTCCGGACTTCACTGTCTTCATGATCAAGTACCTCATGACCATGATTGTTGGGATCACAACTGGCTTTTGGATCTGGTCTGGCAAAACCCTTCAGTCCTGGCGACGCTTCTACCACAGACTCAGCACAGGCAGCAAAGGTGAGACGGCAGTATGAGACCTCCCTGTCCCCTCTGGCACACACAAACCAGTGCATGCACACAGAGGAAAGGCATACTCGGCAGAAGAGGACGACAATGGCTCCCTGAAGAGGGAGGAAGGGAGGGTTTTCCAAACTTTTTCGTCATTCCAGAGGGTTTGGAAAAAAAAAATAAATCTTTGCATAAAGGATCAGAAGGACTGTCCAGTGGTGCTTATGACAGGCTAAGAGGAAGAGCACAGAAAAAGAGTCCACTGGTGGGATAGGGGAGTTCTTCACCTGCAAGAAGTCCCCTTACTACTTTCTACGACAACCCCTGTGCAGGGAAAAAAAACCCAACCCAACTAAAACCATCATGTCTTGCTTTGGACGAGAGGGAGGGGAAGCCAGATCTGCTGAGCTGCTCTTGCTGAGAAGTAGCCAAACCCCCTCTGAATTGCTGGGGTCAAACTGCAGTGCAGGGAGGGTAACTCCCGAGCCTGATTTTACTGCCTGCTGCTTCCAGCTCGGCAGAGCAACCAACCACGTGAGTACTGCACAACCAGCTACAGCCCGGACCGTGTGCTGGTGAGATGCCTCTGTCCTGTCAACTTTCAAGTTCCTTTTGCCTCAGTGATACCTGTTGTAATTGCTTTAAAGTGAAAAATCGGCCCTCGGTCTGTTCTTGCTGCTGTGGGGAAGGAGGGGGTTGCTATTCCACACCCTGAAAAGAAATGACTTGTTGCTTTTCAGCAGAAGGCTTTTCCCACTTGCTTTTGTTCTAGGAAACAAAGGGGGAAACAAAAGTGTTTTCTGTGTAGAAAGGCATAAGCATGAGATCGGTTTTAATGGGCAAACTAACAAAAAGAAGTCGTCGAGGTTCACCCTTGGATGTGAGGACCTCGCAGAAATAAACATTCCTTTTATGAAAAGAGGAGGAGGCAGGATGTTTTCCTACCGTTCAGTATGGGTCGCTTTTCTAAGCTGAAGGAAATGCAAGACTTAGAAGGCAAGAAGATTCTAACGGGGAGCCATTAAAATATGTAACGTAAAGATAGAACTTTTTTCTTTCCTTCCCATAAACCTGCTTTCTCTCCTGCTTTGCAGTGAGCTTGCTGCAGGTAAATGAATGCACAGCTGGCTTCTGGGGACAGGAGGAATCCTTTTGGCTCACGATAGATCCTTTGCCTGCTCCTCAGGTTCCCTGAACTACACGGCAGTGACTCGTGGTGCAGGAGGGGGCTGGGGTTTAAAAGCAAGCAGTTACTGCAAGTGAGGGGCCTTCTCATTGCAGCTAAAATACAGCTGGTTACGTTTCCAGTGATCACGTCTTGGAAGGAAAGACATTCAAAATTAATCTCAAATGCATCGTTTTTTTGAAATGTGACAGATTTTTCTATTATGAAGTTTTTACATTGACTTGTTCACATTTTATTTTTTGTATACTACTTTACCTTTATAATCACTGAAGGGTTGTTTTTATAAGTATATGTGTGTGTATGTATATTCTTGCCTCAAGACAAAATAGTAAATTCTGTATTTTTAGCAAGCCTCTACCCTATAGCTGCTCTTCATTTTTTGGGAAGAAAGTTTTTGGAATGGGACTTAAAATGAAAAAAACTGTGAGGGTGCAGACTGCTGTTGTCTGAGAGTGTAGCAGTAGGCTGGGCATGAGGAATGGATGGGCTCATCTGTGAAATCCTTCAGTAGATCTGATTTCACACTTGCAGGGCTTGGGGTTTTGTCTTTTATAATGTGCACGTGGAAGAAAAAGAAAAAATTGAATGTGTAAGACAAGCGCAGTATGTATATTTTGTAAATCTCGTTTTTGCAAGAAAATATGTATTTATGTTTTCACTTGATTTTTTTTTTTTAAGGTCTGTATGAGGCCCTGCTTCATCCCATGTACAGATCACTAAATAAATAATTTTTAATACAAGGGCTCCACTGAAGTTATTTCACTCTTTGAACACACGGCAGGTTTTAGAGGGGGGGAGGGCTGGGGAGCACCTCTGTGAGCGGTGTCTTCCCTCCTGCTTTGCTGTTGAAGATGCAGGAGACTTTTGGGTTAATAAACTGCAAAGATACCAACCAGAAACTCAGCTGTGACTTGAAACTGGCCTTTCTGAGTACTGGCCCCTCACAACAGATCACATTTTGAGACTGTTCCAAATGTTTGCCCTCACTTGAGGTACTTGCCTCCTAGCCAAGTTTTCTTCCAGGCTCTGCCTCTTGCCGAGGGCAAGCTGATAAACCAGTTTTCTTATCTAGAAAATAAGAATAATGCTCTCTTCCTATTCCAAGGGAGAATAAGAACAGGAGGGTGCTACAGGTGCTGTAAAATTAAACCCTTGCTTTGATAGGTGTTGGGGTGTTTTAGGGAAACACTAAGGACTAAGTCAAGTCCTTTCCTTTTTCAACAGCTAGTGTTTTGGGCCTTTTTTTTTTTCCTCCCCCAGAACCTTTGCTACAGCCAGTTTGGTGCAAGTGAATTTTACTTTAATCTTAATAGCTAGTCCAAAGCCTACATTCTTTATCACAGCCACCTGAAAGCTCATGGCTGCAATGGAATGGTCTATTTTGTTTCAATTTTTTTAAACTGAAGTGAATGTTTAGATTCCAAGCAGTGTTGCTACAATTGTGGAAAGTGCCCCAGCAAACAGAATTTTACACCTGTGAAATTATAGTTTCCAGCTTTTGTCTCACAATGATTTCAGCATGTTTACTGGGTTCATCACCCTTCCTTTGCCTTAAACTATGGCTACTAAAATTTAAGTTACAGAACAGAGATCTAAGATGCCTTAGCTGGATGCTGTCATGGTAACTGTGGTTGCACTGCAATATTGTTTCATTTACTGAGCACAGTGTGTAATAGTTGCACTTTCAGGGCACTATTTTATTTGGACACTGTACTCACAAACATAACCTTTTACATTTACAGTGTATGAAATACTAATTTAAAGTTCTTTTCAGAGCTAGCCCCATTCACGCTGCCTCTAGAAAAGCCATGTCTTTTATTTGAAAACACCTCTAGCTGCTCCCCCGAATTGCTCACTTACCAAGTTTCCTTTTTGAAAAGGCCTTTGCTTTCCTGCGAGTCAGGAAAATTTGCTCCATGACATGAGCACACTGATTATTGCTGAGGGGGGTTTCATTCCACTCGCTTAGGAAACCTGAACCTTTCTATAAACATTTCCTCCCATTAATCCATCAGTGCTGGCCAGAGCAATGGAACGGCTGAAACAGCTCGTGCTCTGAAGGACTGGGAACCGTCGGGAGCAGTGGTGTGACTGACACCCCTGTGCTGTGCAGCCACAGCTGCGTCGCTAAACATGCAATTAATCCTTAACACATCATGGACAGCTAAGCCCACAATTCATGCAGACAGCCTGTCCTGCTTCTCCCCACTAATCACCCATCCATCCTTGCTAGGTGGATGAAAAACTGCATTCAGGTGTGATCACTACCTTTTTTGTCCTTAGGTGGAGAAACTTAAATATATATATTTTATTTTAGTTCATGAGACATTGATATCTGAAAGGAAATGTCTCTGCAACAGAAATCACTAAAGCTGAATGCTTTTATTTCAGTATATCCTATCGGGTACTTCTGAATTTAAAAGTCACTTACACAAAACTATCCAAATCCTGGGACTTAAGTTGATTTTTAAAATTTGAGATTGTAGGTGAAACTTGATGCTGGTGTAAAGTAGAAGCAACTGTTACTTTTAAGCAGATGTGACTTGCATCAAGACTGAATTTGCTCACAGTAAAAACAATTTGGAGAATTTCAAGTAGTGATAGTATCTGGCCTTCTGGAATAAAAATCTCTATCACCATTCTGATGATAACAAAGTAGCAATTACTTTCATAATAGAGTACAATTTAAAACAATCTCTTTGTGAAGCTGTCTGGAAAAAAGGAAGAAAAATGAGCCTTTGCTAATCTTTGCTAGTTGCTACAAAATGATTTTTCTTTGACTAATGTCTAAGTCCACTTACATTTTTTTAAGAAAAGTTTCCTACCATTTACCTCTGGCAGTGGTTTTGGTTCACAAGACCTTGGCAAGTAATAGTTATTGTTCATCAATATCCCTGTAAGTTTACACCATATACTACATTTTCATGAAAAATGCTGGTTCTTAAGTTTCAGAGACATCTGTGTTACTTTCTAGAAGAAAGTCTTATTTCAGGCAAGTTAAACAGGAGGCTTTAACAGTTCTAGAGTTCACTAATAGCAGCAGTGACTGAATGTTTGTCTGCAGAAAAAAGGTGCTTTTATAATATATCAGTGTTTGTTTTGGTTTATATTTGGTGGAATACCCACACCAGGGATCAAATGTTTTTGTCTAAGTGCTTCCCCAGCAGCCAATAGCTTTGTATGCAAGGAAGAAACCACACATCTCTGTGTTCACCAACTGGCAACAGTAAACATTTATAATTTCACATGGGGTTAGAAACTAAATTACTAGCTTGTATCTCAAATAGTCTTTTTTTCTGCATCTCATTCTCACTTCCTTTCAGACCTTACAGGTACTTTGTATACAGCCAGCTCTCCATACTTGCTTTCTACTCCTGTTATTTTTCAAAACCATTAATCCAGCTGAAAGAAATTTAGTCTTTTGCTTCGAGAGGAAAAGATGACTGAATCTTTCAGCACTATGACTGTTCGCTGAGATAGGTTACTGCCAAGCCTGTTCTATATAAACCAGGATAATTGTTTCATGCCAACATGAGTGTGTGGGTTTGGCAGCTACAGCACTGCATGGGAGAATATAGGATTGGGAGAATAAATACAGTGCATGGCACGTTCCCAAATGCCCCAGTTAGAATCAACACATTTTTACTAAAAAGATGCAAAAATTATAAAACTAAAATGTGTACATCAGCATCTAACGCTGCTCAGACAACCAGTTTGCACTGCAGTTGGAGAAGGATGGGGAGGGTTTTGATGCTGCTTAAACCCAAGGTCCAAGGCTGCCTGGTTTGGGTTGCTGGGCATTGCTTGTCTCAAAACCAGATCAGTGGAAGTAAGGCACAGCACTTTCTCCTAATCCGGGTAAAGACCAGGCTCAAGAACAGTGTTATGACAGTTGCAGCCAAATAGGATTTGACTGAATGATGCACAGTGAGAAGAGACAGGCACAAACAGGGTCATGAGTGCATACTCCTCTACATAACTTACTCGTCTCTGTTCAGCCAGCCTAACCATGCCAGAAAACGATGGGACTGGGATAAATGAGAATACAGATAAAAAGCAGGAGTAAGCAGGGCCTAGAGCACATTTTAAAATAACAATTTTAATTTGGGGGGGGATCACTTATCCATATTAGTCAGGAAATCCTGCTAGCAACAACTTGTTCATTTTGGCTGCCCCAGCTGTGTCACAACTTGGGTTGGTTATACACAACTCTTTGCTTAAGCATGTTACTTCTACAAATACAGGTGGAAAATCAGTGTGTGCTGCCTGGAGGAGTAGCCTATATTTCGGCTACACAGGTCTTGGAAATTAACCCCATAATGGGGCCACCATAGTAGCCATAACCTTACTTTTAACATTAGAATCCCAAAGGCTAGGATGACAACTAGAAAGAAAATAAAACAAGAGGCCCAGTTCTCCTGTACCTCCAGCTTTACTGGAGGTATTAGCAATTCTAGCATTGTTCTCAAACTAATCTGCAGGAAGGCAGTGCTGTTCTCAGGGCAGGCAAGGAGTAAGATTATTCTCACTGTGATGTCCTTTTTGTCAGGCTAACATAAAGAGGGTTTTCAAAAAAGCTTGTGGTGAACAGGGAATTCTGATTGGAGTTGTAGCAGAAGAAAAATATATTATCTGGCTCAGAGGGACAAAACAGGGTGTTCTAGCACATAGGCACTAATCTAGGATTTGGAGGACAAGTGCTTGATTACCTGCACTGTTCAAGTTGGTGGATGGATCACTTACAACCAGATTTTTCATAGTATCATAGAATGGTTTGGGTTGGGAGGGACCTCAAAGATCATCTAGTTCCAATCCCCCTGCCCCCCCATCAGACCCAGCCACCCAGAGCCCCATCCAACCTAGTCCTGAACACACCCAATGATGAAGCACAACCTCCCTCGGCAACCTGTTCCAGTGTCTCACCAACCTCATAGTGAAGAACTTAAAGAGGGATCTCTTTGGTTTTATTTTCTAAAATCAGTGTATGGGGTGCATTTTTTTAATGGTTTGAAAGTACAAAACCAACTCCTTCTACAATTCCTGGCCAAACATATATAAACTGACACGATCTGACACTTCTGGCATGTTTTTGCATCCTGAGACATTTTTATGCAACAGCAACCAGTAGCAAATACTGGACAACATGCTCTAAGATGGACAGAAGTGATACAGCACTCCAGTCCCTTGCCTGCTCTTAAACGAGGAGATCTTGCACTTAGCCAATGATGCTGAAAAATTTAGCCATATTCAGGCAGACAGGTACATGGAAAGCACTCTTCCTAAGCACTTAAATTCCCAGATGCATGTCTTGTTAATTGACTGGAAAGTCTCACCTCTGTCTCCGATTCCTTCTCTATAACATAAGCACTTCCCTATATTATAGGAATGTTGTAAGAATGAATAATCTCAAAATCAGTAATAAGGTTTGTATAATCACCTCTGTTGGAACTGTGTGCAGTAGTCTGATGCTTTGCAAGTAGATTCCATTCTAGAGAATGCCAATTAAGACCATGAGCTAGAAAAAAATATTTATATGTTTTCTAGTATCTTATCTAAAAATATACAGACTGAACACATGCTTTCACAGGAGTATCACTCTAACCAGGGCTCAAGTGAGGTGTGAGAGGATATAAAGACACAAGCTAGGTAATTAGAAAATTACATTGAACTGGGCACGCATAAAAATCAACAGTTGTTGACTACACTCAAACAAAATGGGCTTGTGTTATACTGGTGCTTAGGCATAGCAGAGATAGGGATTTGGCCCCATCTGTGCTGGTGCTAGAGTGTGCTTAGCTCTTCCAGTACTCCTCAATCTCTCATTTTTCTATATGCTATAAACAGTTGTTATCAACAGGCTCTGTGATAGCTCTGCTGTCCCTCTTTAAACCATTACAGTCCACTTCAGCTTGCTGCAAGTAGGATCTAAATCATAGTAGTAGGCTTAAAGCAGAATTGTCCAAGATGTCATCCAAGCCCTTAGCAGTGAGAACCCACTTTCCCTTCCATGTTTTCATTTGTCTTAGTTCCTCGACAGTTTTTTCTGTTACCATAACCTCCAACAACATTTTTCCCTTTAGTAAAGATGGTCAAGTAGAAGGATTAGTTGGCTGTTTGGGCACTTTCCTGCCTCAGCAACAGGGAACAGCATGAGATTACTGTACTTTTTTCACCAATGAAATACACAGGCTTCGAAGCTGACTGGGGTAAACGTTTGTGTGTTGCCCTGATGTCAGCCTTTCCTGTGGGAGACTTCTGCACCCATTCAGCTTCATCACACAGTTTTTTGTTGCTAAAGTAAACCAACAAACCAAAAAAGGATTCCTAAATGCATCAAAGTATGTTCTCAGTTATAAATCCCTCCCAAACCAACAAAAACATAACTTAAGAGCTTTTATAGAAGACAGGCAAAGGGAGCTACTTCCAAAAATATTTACCTAAAGCACAGATCAGATCAGCTGCCTGACATGGCTTCCTTCCATAAATTTTCTATGTGGGGTCTGTGTGTATATATGTGCTTATATATCATGTGAGTACATGCTAGTGTAACAAGTACTAGTTGCAGCTATCAGTAAAACATCAAAAACCCAGTGAAGAGAGAAAATCAAAAGGTCTTTGCCTGATGCAGCTGTCTGCTAATTAAACACTGGGTTTAATTGCAATAGTGTGCCTGGACCCTGTTCCTTGTGTTTGTGGTGGTCCCTGCATGAGTTCTGGATTGCTCAGAACTTTCACATTCTCACAGAAAATGAAACTGTCTATAAAAGGAATGAAAGGTTGTGATATGTATATTTATCTATAGGGCTATTTTTAAAGAAAAAAAAAGATTTTGTGTGTGCGTGTGCTAGTTCAAAGCCAGCTTTAATTATATAAAGCAAAAGTCAGTCTTTATAAAGAGTAAAAAAATAAATGTAAAGATGGAACCTTTTTTATTTAATCCATGATGAAAGAGCATTTCTTATTTGTAATACTCTTGCCTCCCAATTGTTTTTATGTTTGTTTGGTTGGTTTTTTTAATTAACAGTGAAATGTAAAAGTTTCAGGCAGCATTTCCCATCCTTACTTTACGAGATGTGCAAAGCAGCATTCCATTAGGGCCAACAGCCAGTAAAAGGGATGTCATTTGACACCCTTACACAACTATGCATACCAGACTGGAACTGAGCAGGATTATGTGAGTGGATAGAAAGCCCTTCTAGAGAGAGGATTTACTCATACTGCTTTTCTTTGCACATTCTGCTCTCTGAAGATAGTAAATCAGCTACTGGATTTACAGAAACAACTCTCATGACAGCTACAGAATTCAGGCACAAAGCAGATGAAGGCAAAGATCCAACCTCTCTAAAGCAGATTGTAGCGACCATGGGAAGAGACCGAATTGCACCCATGTCCAACGGGGTGAAACAGCACCTATGTCTCAACCATGTTCCTCTTCTAAGGCATGGGGAGGAGGTGGGCTGGGTTCCAGAGCCCAGACCAAATCCCACAGCAACTTTCTGCTTTTATGGTAGGATAAACCAAAGTCCTGGATTTGAATGTTATAAGATTTAAAAGACTGTACTTTGCAGTTACTGTGAGCCAGAAACTGTCTTTCCTGGTAGAAATCCCTTATCTGCAAAGATGAATTAATCAGTGGATAGTTCTGCTTTGTTATGAAGGCACAGAGCTTTGTATTACTGCTCACTGACAGGGACGTAATTTTTTGTCTTTAAGATTCCTTAAGGTTTTTGCCATTTGACTAATAGAGTCAACTTTAACTAACAGAGCTAATACTTTAACTCCATGTCTCTCATTTTCCTCAAGATCTTACAGCACAAAATTCTGAAGCAAATCTTAATCAAAACTTCTCGACACAAGAACTGAAAATAAATGTTTATCAGAAAACAATCTCAAGAGACCCAGCAGACTTTTCCATTTTGCTATCAATTTTCATTAAAACTAGCTTTGTTAATCAAGTGTCCTTTGGTCAGCATTTCACCACTGACTTAATACATTACTTGAACGCAGACATTAAAGGTGTAGTAACAAGGTATATACATAAAAATAAGCCTGTGAAGGACTGTGTCACAGTAACTGTTATTTTCACAAGCTCCACAAGCTCTCGGCATCATCCCTGGCTGCATCTTATTTAGCTGCTAAAGTTTCTTGTACCCATAGCTGTCTATTTTATTTGTCCTTAAATGCAAGTCTGCACAGACAATGGAGTTTTTATTAGTAAATGGGAAACAGTGTGTGCTAGCAGACAGGGCACCAAATTAGGGGTCAGAAGACTGTCATACTTTTCCCAAACTTGCCCATAATCTGCAAATTCTTTCAATTGTCCTTACCTCCACTTCTTTTTCAGCCCTTCTCTAAAAAGGATCATGCTCTTTGGGACAAAAACTGTCTCTATTGTCCCCACGTACATGTTGGTACTGTTCCCATCTTGCTGGAGCCCTGATCTTGAGGAGGGCCTCTCAAGATTTGGCACAATGCGAGAGGTTCCAATTAAAAATAATTGATCATTAAGAGGCAGAGAATGGTAAAGAGTGAGCTGGTGCTTTACTTTCTATGGGGAAATAGTCAAACACTAGTGGCAAAGTACAGACATGTGTGATGACACTAAATCTTTCCAAAGAAATGAAAGTGGGAAGTGTCACTCATCACATTTTGGGCTTTTGTGTAATATATGCAAGGAATGTTCCCTTCTCTGAAGAGTCTCTGTGGACTCTTCAGATGATGGGGTTTACTGTCACGTGCCCTCTCCTGCCTGTCTTTTTTTGGTTGTTGTACAAAGCGTTGTCATGTGGGGTCTGTGTGATAGCACATACTGCAAAGTATCTCCAGCTGAGTGGAATCAGTGCTGGCCAGTCAGATTGTTAGTTGGCTGACTGTTCCCTAAAAATGAAAACCAGACACTGAGGAAACTATCTTGTTCATAAAAGGAAAATATATATCTGAAGTGAAAAAAAACCCTCAACCCCAAAACAAAATAACTGGCTGGACTTTTCATTAAGTAAATAAATAATTGAACAGCAGAGCAAGGAGGAAGCCTACTACTTCCCCACACACCTCCAAAATACGGACTTGAATTAAGCAAAACAATTTTCTATCTCATTCTGAACTGCTTCGATTGAAGACAGAAACAAAGGGGAAAATGTCTGAATGTTCTGTTTAAATGCTTCTTAAAAAGCAACTCCAAGTTTGATTTTGAAATGCACCCAAAATGAGTGAAAAACATTAAGGAACCTTATAAGGTTCAGCTGGAATTAAGGGGCAGAATAAGGGATGGACCAAGGCTAAGATGGACAGATGAAAGCAGGTAGCTCCACTTTGAAACCACAGGGAGTTTAAGAGACACATGGGAGTCAGTTTCGCCTGCAGCATCCCCATATCACTGAGAAAGTCTAACCCACTTCACCTGTACCATGTAGACATAGTAATAAGGGGAACAATGCAGTAAATGGAACATTTTGCTTAATGACATTGGAAATGGCATACAGGGAAAGCAAAGAAAGGAAAACAATAAAAACTATCGAGACAGAGACCCAAGAGACATATGGGCACAGCTACATATGCATTTGCTTTTCTGGGGTTTCAGGATAGCCAGAAAGAAAACAACTCCAGAGCAAAGCCATGCTTCTGTGCCTGCTCAGCCCAATGCTCATGCTAACTGGCTCTGCCTGCTAGCTAATGTGATGGGCTGGCTTGCAGACTGGGCTGGCTTGTAGCCAGCCATTCAGAGCTCAGGAAAAGTGAACATGTGACCATCTGCCCCTGTCCAGGCAGGTGTTACTCTGGGATTCCTCACACTGCCTTTTTAACAGGACATACATAGCGAAGTACTGCATCTGTCACCCATTAAGTGTGAAGTGCCCAGGCTGTGAAGGAGCACTGCATAGCTGCAGTAGCAACTCCAGGGCAAACTAACTGCTGACTATAAATTGCTGTGACCAACATGGACAATCACCAAACAATATCCCTCCCATAAATTTTCAAAAGTAAGAAGTTTGCTGACAAAGAGACCAATGAAGGTTGCCAGGAGCATGGAGTGTCTTTCTAGAATGTCGGTCCCAGCTATTCCCTTAGAAACCGATAAATAAAGAGTTAAGGTAATGAGCAAACATAACCTTAACTGTGCTGTATGAGCAATGCCCCAATATGGCCATAACACACAGAGCCTGTGCTATCTCAAAGGCAGAATGCAAACATTTGGGAAATAGGGCACATGACCACAGGACAGTTTAAAGCCTTCTTTTTGCAAGGGAAAACTGGTCTGTACCAAAGCAACAGGGACTGGGGGCAGGAGGAGTGCTGACACCAGCCTTACCCAAGAGACAACTGGTCTCTTCCTCAGGACTAATACCTATTCACTTCATAACTCCTATCCTTGCAGACTGTCACAGGACTACTCGCTCCACCCTCCAGCACTGAGCCCACAGATCATCCTGCCAGCACCCTTGCACACTTCTAATAATTCCCCTGGGGAGGAAGAGCTCTAGTCACTGTTATTACCAAAATTTACAAAGTCAACACCAAAAGGAGATGCATTACTGAACCACTCACATGAACAGAGGCAGCAGGGAAAGAGGCAAGCCACCTTCCGGAGGGACAAGGCCTTCCTCATGTCAAAGCCCAACAGTTTTCTTGCCTAGCTGGAGCAGGGCAGCTCCCACAGCTGACCTGCATGAGCCCCAGTGGTACAGCCAACCCCAGCAAGAGCCTGGGGAAGACTATTCAGGCCCTCCTTTCCAAAAGGCTTATGGCTCACCACTTACCATTTACCAAGATGGAAAGGCATAAGATGCTAACTTTGCTGCTGTGTCAGTTAAGGCTTTTTTTGGCAAAGGGTAGGATGACAGAGAGAATACCATCTGTGCTATGCACAAACACTGCTCTGAAATGCATGGCTGCAGAGAACCCTGCTTAAATACTCTTTACTGTGGCAGAGATATACTCAGAAGTGTTGTGCTGTCCTTCTTCTCTATTTATTTCTCATTCTCTGCTCCCTAGGAAACTGAGAATCGCATTAGCATCTCCTCCTTTTTTGTCCTACTTTGAATGCCAAGTAGCTGGCACCCATTATTCTGTGACAATGTCCCATCTCACTGACATGTCTTGAATGTGTACATTTTTATACTGCTTTAATAGTGCTATTTTAAGCTTTAAAGCCTGTCACTTGTCCTCGTGAAAGTCAGATGGAAAATAATGCTATTCTCATATTTTTTGGTCTTTATATCCAAAGCAGCAGTCCCTAGAGCAAGCCTCTGTCCTCCTGTTGTGTTTCTGTAGCCAGTTTGCATAGTACTGTCCTGTCACTACAACTGAAGGGCAAATCCTAGTACTACAATTACAGCACATCTGCAGCATGTGAGAGCTTGTTCTGTGATCACTTACAATCCCTTAATTTGAAGTTTGGGCTGAGCAATGAATACAGTATCAAATGAGAAATAAATACAGAAATCAAAGACTACAAAGCTAAACACTATTTATGGCTGTTCCCACCTCTGTATAGACACAGGTATATACTACTAGTGTAAGATCAAGAAGTGGACCACAAAACTGAATTTGAATCCAAACCTCCTACAGTCCCAGAAGCCTAGAGTCCATTCTCTGAATACAGGCACATTCCTACAGTTTGAGTTTTCCCAAAATATTTCATAATGAAGGGACTTTCCATCACCATCTACAAAGAGCTAAAGCACAGAAGCTATCCTGCAACAAGATGACAACAGCATCCTCATGTTCCTCAGAAACACTCTCCTGACTCAGGGGTAAGGTTGCAGAACTGCAGATTCTATGTTTAGACCTGAACATTCTCAAGCCCCAGTCCCAAGGCCTGAGCGCAAATTGGCACAGGAAAGCAGGCTAAGGCCTGTTCTGCTTGACAAGGAAGTGCCCTACGGTAGAGCTGGCTAGTGATAACCAACATAACCTGGCCTCATTTCGTGTGCAGGGGATAAAAGGCTAGTGAAGACTGCACAGTGTTAAGTCCTAGAACTGTCTTGTCCTCTTCCTAGTGATAACCACTTCATTTTCATCTGAGTATACCTCACCAGCAAGTTAAGAGTTAACCAGGAGGGTGGACTGAAGAGCATGTATCTTATTTGTCTCATCCTACAGTTAAAAAAATCCTCTTATATTCAGATGTAAACGCCTCTTCTCTTGACCTACAGGGTATTTGCCATACTGCCTGTCTCTAGGGTTAAAAATCTCTCTGGCAGTAAGCGCTTCTGTAAACACTCCCACTTTATCTGCAGAGAGTGAGAATCCCAGCAGTACTGGAAACAGATATAAACGGAAACTGTTAAAAAAATTATTATTAAAAAAAATTCATTCAGCATATTCTAAGAATAACAGTGATTTCTGGCAAGAATTAATTAAACCAGATGAAACACTCCTGATATGATTTGTGCTATCAGATCATTTAATTAGTTCTGGCTTTTAGTTCATCGTAACATGCCTCTGTGAGGGTGAAAAAGAAATAATTGTTTATTCAAATGGCAATAATTTGGGTTTCTTTAATTGACTCCTAGTGTGAAAGCATTGATTCCTGCTGTTTTCTAAAATGCTGGGTGGAAAAGTTCCAGCACAATCTCCAGTTCTGGAGGCCACTGAGTTTATTCCCCACTGCAGCCTCCCCTCTGCAAGGTAGCTCGATTCAGCCCTGTCACTTCTCCTGGCTTGTCTGTACACTGCTGAACATTGAGGCAGGGCTTAGCCAGTCTTGAGTGCAAGTGGGCTCATTAAGTATTCCTCTGCAAAGCTGATGACGTTTTCATAAGTAATATTGGTGGGGCTGAAATATGTTTTCTTTCCAGCAGGCTGGATATTCTGGAAAAGAAATGTTTTAAAAAGAGAAAAAAAACACGAATCAAAAGTGTGTCTAAAAAGGAAGAGGTTTTAGATAATGCAAAATATTCCTTAAAAAAAAAAAAAAAAGTGTTTTTTTTTTTCCGTAACTAAACTTAAATTCATCAATCTTTGCCCAAGGATAGAGAAAGAAATTGATTTTGCTTCAGTACCAGGATACAATGTGGAAAAGTCACTGAGCCTACAAAGACACATGCTAGCAGTTTTAGAAGTAAGGCTGGTAACTCCTGTTTCTGCTGATTGCTAATTTGTTGGGTGCTAGTCAGTAAAAAAGTTATATAATTTTTGCTGGGTAAAAGGTGGTGCAGGACTAAGGTATGAAAAGAAGCCAAAAAACCCTCAAACCAAACCTACAATTCTGCAGTTTGGAACTCCATGGAAGTGTATTGCAGATTTATGCTTAACGCAATGCTGAATTAGGGGTCACTGCTGTAACACCAGAATTTCTCACATTACTTAACCTAATGAGTCCCATGAGAGAAGAAAAAGACCCCAGTTTGTAACATCTAAGGGGCTGAGACCTTATCTGTGCACTTTCCTGGAAAGCTCCAGGTGCACTGTGAGATCTATATCATCAGTTCCATGCTAAAAAACTATGTTGTTTAAAACAAAGCAATCAAAGGCTGAAAAGCGAAGCTCTCAAATATCACGAAACAGCAAAGCAAAGGTTGCCTAATGTAACCTTCCTTCTGCCTGCAGGTTGTACGGTATAATGTACTGTTTCAATCTCTGACCAGGTACTGCCCCCACATTCATTTTTTTTGGCAAGCCCCTGCTTCACTCCAGGCACAGGACCGATAGTGCGCTGCATACAAAGCAGCTCTTCAATATTCTTTTTAATCTCGGCTCTTCAGTGTGGGGCTCTGCCTTCATCTACTACAAGCTATCGTGACACTGCATGAACAATGATACTTTTCCATTCCATTCTGTTTTCTCATTGCTGTTCAGTCCCAGAGCCTTGAATGATTTGTACTAGGTTAACATATTTATTCCCAAAATGTCCCTGCAGGGCAAGGAAATATTATCCCTAATTTAGGGAGTAAGATTGAGTTACTTTCTAAAGAAAAGTAGAAAGGAGTGAAGAAAAGCAACCAGATCTCTGGAGTCCCGATCAACCACTTAAATCATCATTTTTACAATAGGCCTCTGGCCTTTATTCACACCACCCAACTTCTGCTAGAGGTCAGACAGCAGTGCCAGAGACATAGCCCCATTCACTGACATAACATAAATCTACTACTACGACTTCAGACCAATATATTATATAAGACCATGCTCTAAGTTTACTTAGGGTGAAATTTAGTCCTTTGCAGAGGGCCAACATTTACATTTTTTCTCAAAGGTTTACAGTTGTGTGTGCCTCATGCTTACCCTCTGATCTTTTTCTCTGAAAGAAAAAAGTTGTACTGTTTATCCACTAGGCAATGAAATTACCTAATTAGAAGCACATCTGTACAGGCTATGATTAGAAGGGGCAGATAAAGGTTATGCTAGCTTCTTGAAAGCACTTTGATAATCTAAAAAGTAGGAAATTAAATAATAACACAATTCTACACTAAAAGTCATTTAACCCAATGAATTAAGGAATAAAATAATCTCAATCTTTCAATCATCATCTATGTAGCAAGAGTGTGTCCTATACACTTGAATACCTTCAATCCACAAATCAAGAATCCTTTACCTCCATCATATATCTTGTTATGTGAAAGGAATGGCCTCAAATTTCTTCACAGAGGTACCCATTTAGTTGTGTAAAAGAGATGACTGAGACAGCATACTGGTTTCACTGCTTCTGCGCTTTGCCAGGTTTGCGTATTTTCAGCTATCCATCTGCATGGCCAGTGGAAGCTTGTGAAAACCCCTAAGCAGTGGAAATTCCCTGTCCTTTTGTATCTGCAGGTGATTCCCGAAACTTCTTTGTTTCTGAGTTCATGGTAAACCACTGTGCAAATAAAGAATGTTTTCCAAAATCATATCTAAACCAAAGCAAATTTGATTTTCACTGGAGCAGTAACATCTACCTTTACCTCTCTGAAGTCACATTTTCATTGCCTGCTTTGAGGCCCATAAATCAGTCAAAAGGTCAAGATTGTCAGCACAACAGAAAAAGTGTAGCTCCTCACACATGCATGCACATGCACTTCCCTGGTCTTCTGAAACATTCTGGAGGGGAAGCAACAACACTCCCAACACTCAACCTCTAAAGCAAATTTACCAAATCAGACATTTAATGCTAAAAATGAGTTGTTTTTACAATTCTAGTGCTTGCCATGGACTCCTTTTTACTGAATGGGTGTTAATAAGTTTAAATAAATTT
This sequence comes from Brachypteracias leptosomus, assembly GCA_013401335.1. NCBI lineage: Eukaryota > Metazoa > Chordata > Aves > Coraciiformes > Brachypteraciidae > Brachypteracias > Brachypteracias leptosomus. The sequence goes on from VYZX01010825.1 coordinate 112,421, forward strand.
AATTAACAGTTACAAGTGAATGAAGTAAACAGACCTACTATATTCAGAATACCATTCTTTGCTGCTATCATTTCTAATTTTAGCTTTTGAATTTCTTCCTTTAACATATATTTTATGTTTAAAAACACGCATAGGCTTTTAAGGGTGACTTCTAGCCATGCAGCTATTAAGCATCTCATATATTAAGGACTGATATTTGTAAGAACCTTCTGAATGAAGGAGAATTATTCCCACTTTGCAAGTTGTGCAGCTACTGTACTCTATTGGTCCCATAGCTATGCCTGTATGATGTTACCACATTCCAGTCCCGTGCCTGAATTGCTGTGGTATCTGGGGGAGCCAGGATGTTCCCGGCTGCAGCAAAGTTGGAGCTTGGCTGCACCTCCAGCAAAGACCCTGTAAACTGGACTTAAAGGATGAATTGGACACTTGGGAGTCAAAACAGAACAAGCTCCAGGCATCTCCTCTGTGGAGCTAAATTGAGTTTTGCTGTCCGAGCATAAGGGGCTAGATACAAGCCTAGTGTTTGGCTCACAAAGCACCTAGAAACAATCACAGAAAACGATCTCAGAAGGTCTATTGACACAAAGACTCAGAGCTGGCTCAGGAACTCACCAAACTAATTGCTATAGCAATTAGCTGCGGCTATCAAGGCAGCTTCCCTGGGTTCTGCCGCAGCCAAAGAAGTCACCACAGCTTCACTTCTGCTTTGGCTGCCCTTCGTAATTGCCTATTTTGACTATGTCCAGACATTTCCAAGGCCACACAAAGGGAGAAGCTACACCCAAATTCCAAGTCTCAATATAGTAGCTTAACCACAAGACTGTGTTCCTTGTCTTCTTTCTCATGCGTATATTGCCTCAGTCTCTCTATGCCAAATACAGCATAGCGTCCCACAACACAAAGTTTCCTTCTTCCCTCTCCACAGCTTCAAAGGGATACATTCACTTACTGTTGTTTTAAAACAAGGGATGAGCTTGAGGAAGAGCTCTATCAGGAGACTGCAGTTTATCTTAAAACCTAACAAAAGCAGGCACAAATTCAGTCTAATATTCCCTAGAAGCATATTTCATGACTACAGCCACACTGCTGAAGATGTTACATGTTCTCCAGCCCACATTCTTAAATCCACGTTCACCCTCCAGCCCACAAGCACAGAGACAAGCAAAGGAGGGTGTCATTTACCAGGCAGAGCACACAGGCCAGACAAGTAACCACCATAGCACACAGATTACAACGCACACACTGTCTTTCCTCATACCTACCCTCACCTACATCTCTGCTCTAGCTGCATCATTTCTGTGGATTGCAATGGTCTCCAATGGTTACAGAGCATCCTTCCAGGTAATCTCCAAGACTAGGAAAATAAGGGAAGAATTTCTGTCAACTGCTGAGTCAAGGAGAGCTTCAGTAATTCAAAAGGACAACAGTTCTAACAGTGGAAGCATGATGCAGGGCATGCTAATGCCCGAGCTTGCTGATCACTCTGTATGACAAAGTCTGCCAGACACAGGCAGGCATGATTGCTAGAGGCTTTCTCAACTTTTATGCACACACTGAATCTCCAGAAAACCCAGCATATGTAACCCTTGAGGAGGATCAACATGAATTCTTTGCTCCCATTGTTCTCCTGTTCACATGTTGGGAGACTTCTTCCTGCTTCCTCCTTGTCAGGGGAGACAGCTTCAACAATATGGATTTTATTGTACACCCCCTACATCCCACTTCTGCCCCTTGTCAATAGCACAGAGGCCCAAATGCCATCTCAGCTGCAAAGAGGAAATGACTATTCACTAGACACAAAGGTTTATGGATTTCTGCCTAACAAAAGATTATTTCTAAGCAGATTCTTCCTGTACTGATGCCTCATCTCTTCCAGTAGGAAAGCAGACACCCTCCAGTATGCCCAACACTGAAGAGTGAAAGCACTGTCCCGGGCAGGTGTACTGTGCAAGGTACCCTCTTAATCTTCTCACATGCACAAGCACTATTTTTCATACCAGCTGCATCTTAAACACTTGGTTAAGATGGTGATTAGTGGTGGTGGTAGGGTGTCACAGTGGGAGCTTTCTTAAGAAGAAAAGGCTTTGATTGAGCCAATGAAAGCTGTTGCCAGGGTACCAGATGCCATGAACACACCACTCCAGCAGTGCAAGAATACAAACCATGTGAGTGCTGGACTGAGCTTTAAACGCATTTGCTGCTTGCGGCCTGAACACAGCATTAACTCTTTCAGTACTCAAAAGAGTTCACACAATGAACAGGGAAGATGGGAATTTGTTACAAACACAGAGGAGTAAAACATCTCTTGGTATCTCTCTATTACACCTTGTTGATTCAAAAGAAAACGGGGGAAAATGTTTGACCTTTCATTTTTGACTGGCAAAGGAGGCTTGTTTGTTTTGTATAGTATGTAAGGAAACTTCTCTTCAAAGTAACACTTAGTTTTACACTAATGTGAAAAGGAATCAGATAAATGCTCAGATAACCCTGTAAAAGTATTAATTTTGTTTTTGTAGTGAGTGTTACACATGAAGTTTGATGTGCACAGTGTGTCCACCATTCAGTTCCTCTGCAAGAGGAACAGAGTAACTTAGATTCCATTTTTCCCAGATCTGAGCTGGTTTCCAACACAAATGTTACTGATTTGAATTTTATCTGATCAGTTGCCAATTTGTTTCAAAGTTAACTTTCCACTCTGATTACTAAACAGCCTTTTACTCTACCGACAGAGCATTTTTTTCCTAATGTAAATTCCACAGTGCTCTGCAACCCTACCAGTAAAATGCAGCTAAAGCTCTAATTAAAAATCATGCCTGCCATATGTCAATTCATAAGAACTAAAATTAAATCAACAAGAGGCTGTAACCAAAACTTTTTTTGAACACAAGAGCTTGTCTGCTCTGTTTTGAAGCGGTAACATGTGGAAGCCTGGGTAGTTCCTGCAGGACAACAACTACTCTCAAATATTTTCATCTTTAGGCTTCCTGTTCAGATCCAGCGCAGGATCCTAAGCATGAAAAGCTGTTCCCGCTCCTCAGCCTGAGTGAAAACCCCTCCATTCCTGTGTAGCCAGCACTGGCTGCAGAACTGCTTTGGTCCTCCAGAGCTGCTAGCTGTGTTGATCAAGTAACATGTTGCTGGCAGTATTATACTGAACTCTCCCTGTCAGTCTCCATTTCAGCCTTTTTATATCCTGTGGTAATGCCAGCCATCTAGTGAGCTCTAAGTTAGGGTCCAGTGTACTACCGCCTTTTTATGCCTCTCCCACAGCGTAGAAGGCCTGGGGGAAAAGGACATAGCAATACCATTATAAAGCTTAAGTGGCCATAAAGTCCCAGTGTGAGTCCTAACAATCTGAACATAAGGGACAATAAACCTTGGCCCCCTCGAGTTTATTCTAGGGGATTGGCAAGAGTGGGCATATTGCAAAGCTGATTTAAAATCTTCATGCAACTCCTGTGCCAATTCCTGCTCAGCTTGGTGATGACAGAGAATTGGGTTCCCATGCGTCCACCGGCCACCTAAACAGGCACAGCATCTCACTGCCAAAAGGACACTTACTGTTCATCCTTCCAGAGCCCCCTGGAGTCCCAGCTAACAGCTATTCCATAGCTGTACTGCATAGCTGAGGACTGGGAGAACACATACACGGCAAACTACAATGCTGAAAAGTGCACCACACACTCGTACAGAGAACTTCTGGATCCCTGGATTCTGCAGTGCTTTACTTGAGGGTCCACAGGCCTGCTGTGGGCTTGGCCCTGAGGCCCCACATTAGTTACTATGTTGCTGTGAAGAGGGACTGCCTGCTTACAATTTAACTTCTGGGTTTAATCTCCACATACACATATCAGGCTTACTGCAGTTGCTCCCACTGCAGAGACCCAGGCAGGACACAAATGACTTCAAAAGTTCTTGCGTAACTCTCATAAAACAGGGAAAAACAACACTGCAGCTCATCTTAGGTTAGCAATGGATAAATTAAGAACTGGAAGAGATTTCTAAAGGCAAAGCAGTGTTATCTAAACACAGCTTTGGCAATGTATGAGGGCTAACAGCCCAGTTTTCTAACCAGTTCCATACAGAAATCTTTAACAATCAAAACCAGTCAGTGTCTGCACTTTGTATTTTGAGCCTAAAATATGTATACACACAGCTAGATACTGCACAGTGGAAAAGGAAGCCATTCTGGTGTGCTGACTTAGTGGGACATCAGGATTAAAGTGTTGCTTACTGAATAAACATGGTTCCATGGCATGTTGGTAGCTCTGCAGAGCTCCCGTCAAAGATCCCACACAGATGTGATTCCGCTCAGTTTGCAAGAGCAAACAACTGCAGTGCAAGATGGCATTGTTACAGAGTCTGCACTACAAAAAGGTGAGGATGTACTGAAGTTACCATGCTGGAGAGTGGTATTTTAACATTGGCTATTGCTTTTCCCCTCCCACAATGTGTTGCTCAGCTCCTTAATGAAGATAATCACCCCAAAGCATCCATATTCCTCACACTTACACAATTGTGCTGCTATGTTTGAGGAACGTCATTGAATTTTCAAACTGAAGCCTTCAAGAAATATAAAGTGCAAGATGCAATTACCATGTTTCAAAAATGTATTTCCCTCCTTCCCTTATGCATCAAGAGATAACTCTTAGTTGACATAATTGCTTGTTCTCTCCACTCTGAGGATCCAAGCCTAAGTACAAAGATTACAGCTGGTCCAGGACAAAAGTGACAGGATCCTGTAGGACTCTGATACATCCTTTGTCACAGCAAGTGGAAGACGTACAGCTAGTGAGGCAGAAGACAGTGGGAAAAGAAACGACAGTTTCCTGGAGTGAGGGAGCTGAATGCTGCCCTGAACAACTGGACTCTGTGCCGAAACATGGCACAGAGTCTCTATGCTCAGTCCTCAGGCTCCATACTCATCCTCACTTTCTCCTGCAGCCCACATCCTCTTCAGCTTTGTCCCCACTCATCCCTCAGTCTTTCCTTTTCCCTTCCTCCATGCCCAGCCTCTGTGGGGCTTCCCATGCCCTCTTCCTCTCCTTGGCACTGGCAAGAGATTTTCTACTTCTTTCCATAGACTCTACTACTCCTGTTTTTCTTGTTCAATTTTTTTCTTCCTTTGCTCTCAAGCCCATCTACATTCAGATCAGCATCTGGTCCTGGTTTGAGTTAACTCCTTACTTTTTCCCAAGCAAGTCTCTCATTACAATCACTGTCTCAATGAGATACACTCTGACACTCACTGAAAATGTATGTTTTTCATAGCTGTTCCATGCCTACAGATTTGGAGTCTATTTCAAGAATGCATTAGCCTGAATTTACACACATTTATTTTAACGGCATTTAAAACAGATCTGATGTAGCACTCAAGTGTTGGATTTTTAGCTGTAAAATACAAATCCTTCTACGATACAAGCTAACAGTAGTCATCAACAAAACCGACTATCATAAAAAGCAATTGCTAATACAGCCTCTTCCCACAACATTAACATAATGTAATTATGCACTGCTTGAAAACTATGTGGCACAGTGTTGGAGAAGAATTCCTAAAGAAATGCAAAGCAGAGCATCAACAACAAACTTTGGAAGTAAATTTAGATTGACATTCTCACCTAAATCTCTATTTTCTTAATTTATGTTTGGTTCAACTCATTATGAAGTCATGAAGACCAATCATGCTTGGAAGAAAATTATCCTAAGCTGGGTAGAACGTAGAATGGCTCCACCAGTACAGGCTCATTTCTATTGCTGTTCTCTTATGAAAAGTGTCATTTTTGCCAACTGGAAAAAGCAGCTCCTCTGTTTGAAAACATATTTGTTTTGTGCATTTTCTATTGCTGTTTTTAAAGCACTTTGAGCACATGTAGAGTGAAAGACATGGTATAAAATCAAGTTAAAAGTTGTAGTGTTGTAATATGCTGTAAGTCTTTGTACATGGCAGTAGGGGGCACTTCCACAAGAAGCACAGTTGACAGACTATCCTGGTTTCAAGGCCAGGCAGAAGTGCTCACAGTGTGTTCACATCCCACTTCTGAAAGCAGAGCATGCTTGTACTGAACAACAGCTCCCCACCCCTCTTGTTCCTACTAAAAATTCTCAAAGCAAGTTGAGTAGCTTAGTGAGAAAATTAAATAAAGAGAAACCTGTACTTTTGAATGAAGTATGAAAAGAGGCAAAGAAATGCTCATCTGAGCACTGGAGGAAGTAAATATCTAAATAGGCCCTGCTGCCCCAATGCTGGTTTGGGGGCTAAAGAACAGGAAATCCATCACAGGAATTAGGAACACAACTGAGAGGCTGAGACTCTTACCTTCCTCCGCAGTTAGCTAGGAATGGTGAAATGTTCTGCAAGAAAACAATTGAAGAACTAGAGAAAAAGTAATTCAGGTTACACAAAGACCTACACAAATCCATAGAGGACGAGTGTTCTATAAAACAATCCCCAAAGCTGATCTCTTCCAGCTCTAATAATACTGCTTTTCTCCAATTTCAGCTAATAATGGAATTTGGAGGGTGCCATAAATCAAATAAAATAAAGCAGCTTGGGAAGAATAAACTTATTCTGTCACCTCAGAATATTTACTGCAGGGCAGTCCATCCTTTAAATCTGAACCTGGTCCTTGAAGTATTTCTGTGTTTACTTGTGCTCTCCCTAGCTGATGTAAGGATCCTAATTTCTGTTTCCCGCGATAGCAACAGAGAAACAATCCCTGGTCACAATAAAGATGGTGGTGGTTCACAGATCCCAAGATGTTGCAAAGCAACCAGAACAAAGAGACCAACAAGGGCACGGGACAGACAAAAGTAAAAAAAGTAACCAACCACACCAGATTTCCCTCACACTTTTCAAAAACACAGGACACTAGTCTGGCTTTTCTTCTATTTGGAGTTGCACGTTAGCAAGGTACAGAGTTATGAACTCGTGCATTTTTGAACAAAGAATCTGTCTGAAAGTTCTGACAGCTAAGTTCATAGGTTCTAGGGGCAAGATGTGAGCTTGCTGATGTTGAAATAATCCTTTTAATGACAAATTATTTTACAGTATCTTATTTGCAATAAAAATCAAAATGTTATAATAATCAATGTTGTAATAAAATAAGAGATATATATGTCTGCTGTAGCTAAAATTGGAGAATCTGAACAAATTTGTATGGGAAGGCAAAACACACAAAAAGGAATAGGTTTCCAAAGCGAAAATTATTGTCTCTGTTGTTAAATGTCAGATGAATAGGTAAACCTGTTAGTTCTAGGATGTATGTATGGGGTTTTTAAGCCTACATCTGTTATACTGATTTAAAATAATACTTTGTTTGGATAACATATTCCATCAGAGTTTTACAGCAGCTAAAAGAACAGACTTATTTATATGATGCACTGCAGTGTTGCAATGAAAGGTGAATACATTAGAGACACAGTCAAAGACAGCTTTTTCCTGTGAGTTCACACCAACAACACTCTGTACAGTGGCCCTAAGCTGACTCAGCGGATCTTCAAATTATTTCTGGAGGAATCATATTTTGATCTAGTTTACACAGAAAAACTGAACAACTAAATCCTGAAGAAAGCAGACCAAAATTTACCCCAAACTTTCCCCTCAGTCTCAGCACTGAAGTTCTGCTAGAGGTAGAGGGGCTAGGAAGAAAGCATCACCTTTGTGTATTTTTCATCCTGCCTTGAGGTGGATTTTGAATCTCTGCTGTATCTCCCATAAGAATCAGGACTTTCCACCACATTAAGCACTGCTATCAGAACAGTTATTCTAAAATGTAACTTTTGGTCATTGGGAGCCAGAATATAACACCCTAACTTTACACCAAAGAAAATATGTGAACACCTAAACTACAAGGATAGTTTGGAAACCCCTGCCTTATCAGTTGCATTCAATAAACCAGAAAGTTTTCCTAGATAAACACTGTATGCTTATATCACAGTTTTCTCCCAGGTGACCAGGACAACCGATCTATCAGAGCCCTTCTCACCACCATTTAATTCAAAGCACACCAATGAACAGCAGTCTTAAATTCTCTATCTCATCCACACCCTTTCTAGAACAGCCATTCCTCTAACCTCTGAGTGTATGGGGACACATCTCAGGCTGAGATGCACTCCCTTGGCTAAGATAGTATAATCTGTTTGAGATGCATGTCTGTTGTTGCCTTTCCTACAACAAAGCATGCTAGAGTTTGAGGGAAACCCTAGGTCTTTTTAAAGAGTCCCCATATTAAGACCACTTTACAGCAACTCCCTCTTTGTTGTGCAATTAATCTCCTGTCTGCTGCTGCTGACTTAAGGGCTAATATGAGGAATAGAAAAATTTCTTGAGCTGGGATGGGCCAGATTTATTTATTCACAGAGGATGGAGCATAAAAGAGCTGTGGACCAATCCAAATGCTACAGTAACACAGCTACTATCTCTACAGTGGTAGCAACCACCTGTGCCATCTCGGGCCAGGGCCATGTTTCTGTTCACTGTACACTCCCCTTTCTAAAGACATCAATTATATGAAGAGAAAAGGCAAAGGGAAAAACATTTTAAACTGAAACAGTTAACAAGCTACAAATGCTTAAAAGCATTTCCTATAGGCATTCCTAAAGGCACTTGATTCCTGTACTATTACATTTTAAATCCACTAATTTCCCAATTAAGAAGAAAGAAAATGTTTCACAGTAGTAATGGGTCATAGATGAGATGCAACACCCCAACACAAGTACTCCAGTCTGTGACCCATGGTCTTGAGGAATCAGTGTGACACAAATCACAGTGAATATGGCTCTAGAATGCCAGTTCATCAACAGACATCTTTGTCACTTTTCTCAGTGCAACAATATAATATGCATGATGCTGCCTGTACATAGAACACAAGCTCAGAACAGTATGTGTTCAGTACTGCCCGTGCTGCAAAGGCAGAAGCCTGAGCCCAGAACTGTTCTACCTGCTCCGCAGCACTGTGGGCAAAACAGATTGCTTCCAGGGCTGAAGGGGCTGTTGTGGCCACAGGAAGGGGAGATGCATCAAAAAAGGACAGAGCTGGGAAGAGAGGGAAGAGAAAGCTCTGCAGATGTAGGCTTGTTGCTCCTGCTGTCACTAGGATAAAAGGAGGGATAAAACCCACAACTGCCACTGTCAAATGAAACTCCACTCTGGTGTCAGCAGCAGCAGCCTGGCTTTAAATGGTTCTGGATTTAGGCGAAGTACGCTGCATGCTTACAGTCACTGCCCAACACATCTGCTGCCTGAAGCAAATGCTTACCGTATCTTTGTCTAGGGCAGGACTAGTCTGGACCTAATCCATAAAATCCTCTAGCAGTTAAGAAGCAGCCAATTAAAGTCCCAATTAAGTCAAGTAGTGTGTTGCCAGATTAAAAGTGGGCAAAGTCTTGATCATTAATTCACAGTCTGAACTCTGGCTTTTCAATACTTCCTGCTGTAGGTGGTCTACTGGAGAACATCATGGCTCAGGTCCTAGCTGTGCTGTACAGTAATTCTTGGGTACAGCCAACAGAGCTTGATTTGGTAGATTTAATGATGACAGCAGATAAAGCCACAATGGTGAAAGCATGTAAGGAAAGAATAATTTCCTGTGTAGTAAGCCACAAATCAACAAACTCCAAACTGATTAAAGGTTTTGTTTTGCTTTTTCCTTTCCAATACCTACTCTACTTTTCTTCTTCTCTGTCTTAGGATTATTTTAACTGTAAGTCTCATGAAAGTTACTCCCATTTTAGCAAGACTTCAAATGCTGAGCATATCATGAAGGACTACTTGGGTCTGTCTCATCCAAGAATCTACAGTACAAGAATGGGTGTGTGCTCTGAGAATCTAGCTGAGCCTTTGTGAAAAAAAAGGAGGTAGGAGAATGGGCCTGCAAGGCCACAGGCATAGAAGAGAATTACAGATGGAGTTGCACGCTCTCCAAGACTTAACAAGAGCCATCTTGGCATACAGAGGAAAGCAGGTAAGAACAGATTAGATGAGGCCCCTGGCTCTGCTCCTCTAGATGTTAACTACACAGAGACTCCGTGAAACCTCAAAAAGACTACTGCTGTTCACTGATGTTAACAAGCTGCTAATAAAATTAATCTGATATTCAAACATTTTATTTAGCATCATCTTCCCCATAACCTTCCCCTCTTTCCTTTGAATGTTATCAGCTATATTTCATTTGTCAGGATTAAATTTGTACCTGTTCTGAGGTACAAGTGGTGCCAACATAGTCTCTGTGCCTCCACAAAGGGCAAGTTATTTCTTGAACACACTGCTGTATGGAGAGTTGCTTTCTTTGAAGCCCACATAGAGCCGGATTCTGGCTCTTGTAAAGTCTGCTGGAATTTTGCTATCAGCATCAACAGTCAGTTCATGTGTGGATTTTGCGTCTATGAACCCTAACAAGGAATAAACCTTCTCTGCTTCTATTCAAGTGGAAAAAGTTTTCATGCTAATTAACTGAGTTGTTTTTTTTCCCTTGGATTGGAAAGGAAAGTATCAGCCATTCCATAAGATACTCATCACACTGGCTCCCATATTTCTCAAATCATGGTATAATATTCAAAGCAATTACATAATAGCATTTTGTATTCTGCATAACTCATTGCCATTAAAACTAATAAGCTACACCCATGCCAATGACATGATTTTTTTCCTGCAGTGCAGCAACTCTACTTAAAAAAAAAAAAGGTAAAAAGCACAATGAGGCTTTTAAGAGGATGAGACTTATACAGCAATCTCTAATGGTGTGAGATATTGCAGAGCTGCTACCAACATTTGTCTGGGAAGACTTTGCTTAACTCATTCTTGGCTCCACCATCAGTGATATGAGGACTTCATTCCAAATTTGTGGCAAGTTGGTATTTTTTTCCCCAACATCCTACATCTTGATCTATGCTATATATATACTCAATGATACATTCACAGATGCCTATGACAGTAAATTCTGAAATTAAGCAAGCCCATGCTGTGCCACTTTCCTGACAATACAGGGTGTTAGTAAGTTATGATGAATATCAGGTAGCAAGGATCCTCCTCCAGCATCATATATTTTCATACCTTGACAAATGCTTAAGTACTGCTTGCTTTTACATTGGAAGACAAGTCAGAGCTGACCAAACAGTTTAAAAATCAACCACAGGTTGTTTTTTCTCCCAAACATTTCCTAGTAGTTCATTTTGCTTTCCTATGATCTGTCTCTATGCTAAATACCAGAGACCTGAAGATTCAACATCAGGCTGTGTTGTGTCAACAGTGCCTAAAGGAGAAAACAAAGACAAAATCTTTTTTCTTCATGTGCATTCTACTTGACTAACTAGGTACAGAACAGAATGAGAGAACTGACACGGTTTGATGGAGATTATATATCTTATAACACACACCACCTGATGGTGAGCTGCACCCAGTTTCTCCTGTGACAGAGTCATGTACAAATATGACTTGTTGCCACCTTTATAGTTCCTTGAACCTGGAATTAAGCAATTAATCACTGCCAGCACACCTTACTTTGCCTAGCAGTTTCAAGAGAGCTAAAACAGCTGAGGATTTTGGCAATGTCTTCATTTCTCTAAATCTCTTATTCTTTGGGGAGGAGACTAGGAAGCTCCTATGGAGATTATAGTACTTCACTTGGATTTTCAAACACTGACAGTATCCCTTAGGAATCAACCAACCTTGCAGACCAAGTAAAGGGATGAATTTAACTAGACCTGTAATTTCTTATTCCTGCACTAAGGTAAAAGCAGCAGAGTAAAACCAAAGATCTGCTTCATAGTGATTTCACAGGATTTCCTTGCTAGTCAGAGCATTTACTTTCCAGAGATAATATTGAAGTAGGCTGGTCTTAAAATTTAAATGAGGCATGGGCTGATGCTTGTCAAATACATTTTGGAAGCGCACCCTCAGGGTCTGGGAGGGCATGGAAGAAAAAGCAGAGAAACTGCCTTACAGAGTGCCACTAGCAGAAGCTCTGCAGGATCTTGCTCACACACCTACCACCAAAGACTGCCACACTTGATGTTCAGAAACACTCTCAAGGCCAGCTAGTCATCAACAGCTGCAGGTGTTCTGAAAAAACTCTGGCTGCAGAGAGTAGATGTCTCCTGAAAAACAGCATTGCAAGGAGGAATTCAACTTTTAATTGGTAAATAAGTTACAATACAACTATTTCCCCCCAGGTCTGTGGCACAGCATCTTAATAGCCCGTGGTCACAGTCCTTAAGGCTTTCCTTTCTTTGGTCAGCTGTCTATCCACACTATTATTTATTCTGTTTCATTCAAGAAGAGTAAACACAGTCTCAAGATTCTGGAAGAGTGAAGTGCTGGGGCCTGAGCAATGGGCCCTGAATTAAAGTTGACATATGGATGAATCTCACAACCAGACAGCGTGTTTTTGTGACAGAAACCAGAAGAGGACTTTTCTCTGCTGGGAAATTAGCTGATCAGCTGTGAGAAAGACTGAAATAGCTAAAGAGATACCCCCTTTTGGATTCTTTCCTAAGCTTGGCCAACCTTGGCCAGAACCCAGTAAGGAGGAAAAATAGTAGGTATGCTGCTTTTGAAGATATTTTTGAAGACAGCTTATGCGATTGGAGTTGTTTATCCAACAGTATAAAAGCTCCCCTCTTGCAGTGATAATGGATGCCTCACCTATGAGTGGATGCACTGCGTAGGACTTCCCAATTGCCCAGGACATGTTCTCCAAATCTTCGCTGCAACTGGGGCTCCCTAGCGACTGCGGGACAGGACAAGGAACTGGACAGGACAAGGGTAACATATTTGGCAATGTATCTTCCTGGCAATTACTATAGTGGCTTTCGTATGACTATGATCAGATTTCTGACTTAGCTTATTCCTTCTTCTGTTATATCATCTACTATGATTAGATTTCTTACTCTGCTTATTCCCACTGCTGTTAACTATATTATATCATTTCTGTATCTGCTGGAATTAGACAATAAAATATGCTTATGCCTGCTGCTGGTAGCTGTATCCTTTATGCTGAGCCAGGTAATCGGCAAAACAAAACAGGAAATGGTACATAGCATTTGCAAACTGTGTGTCTGCATATATGTATATGTGTGTGTGCGTGTAGGGCTGTATAGGTAGAGGACTGAGAATTTTTCTTCCTCTTTTATATGTTAGCTGAAGTTCACTGATTCATTGAAAGTCACACAGAACAGGGCATGAAAACACTGGGCTGGGATTCAGAAAACTTGGGTTTAACTAAATGGTCACCACCACTGAAATACAGAAAAACCAGAATGTTTCACAAACAACTGCATCACTTGTGCAGTAGATCTGACAGCAAACAGCAAGTCTGTGATAAATCTGGCAAAGCTAATCAAAAGTTAGTTAGTTGACAACTCTGCAGGTCTTAATCCTATGACATGCTGTTACTGTAACAGCTTACTAGAAGTAGACTTGCTACCATATTTGGCAGCCCTGGTAACCCTATCCCCCAGAAAATCAGCCCAAAAGGTTTTCCAGAATTCATCAAATCCATAAGTCCAGAGGGCAGCTTCAGTTACTTATTCAAGGGACACACATGAAAAAGCAGATTCAAGACTTCTAGCCTGTCAGCTATAGGAAAATGTACATCCTACATGGTATTTACAATTAAACAGCTAGGGGGTTTTCTTGTTTCTAATTGTTGAACAATATTGAGATTGACTTTGGCACATAAAGGGTCAACACTTGAGGTGATAGGGCCTGAGCAATAGGCCCTGAATTGAAGTTGACATATGGATGAATATAACAACCAGGTGAAAAGACTAAGGTTGGCCAGACACCTCCTACTATGGTCAAAGGCAAGACTGGGTTGGTCTCTGTGTTTACCACTGAGAAGAACTTTTAGCTTCACTGCTGGCTGCAACCCAGTAGGCATTGAGCAGTGGGGACACATGCCATACCAGAACTTGACATGAGGGATGACCTCCTCTGAGAGCCATCCAGGAGGGGAGGCCAGGCCACATATACCCCTAAGGGTGGTGTGAAGGTTGTGGTCCATCTATGTGTCAGGGGACCAAGTGAAGTGCTAGGGCCTGACAGGCCCTGAATTTGACCCACGGATGAATCTCACAACCAGACAGTGTGACTGAAACCAACAGAGGATTTCTCTCTGCTGGGAAATTAGCTGTAAGAACAGACACAGCCTGAGAAATGGATGATTTAAAACCAAAACAGGTAAGGGTACCTCCTCTTTGTTCTTTCCCAGGTCTGGCCAACCTTGGACGGAATCCAAAGAGGTGGAAATACAGTAGGTGTCCCAACCCGAGTTGTTTACTCAATAGTATAAAAGCTGGTCCTGTTTGCAGTGAGCTTCGGAAGCCAACCATGCAGGATTTTCCCCATTACTGGAAAGGCTCCCAGCTGCTCACTGCAACCAGACTGGAGAACGAGCAGACAAGGGTAATGAATTTGATTATTTATGCTTTTGGTATCTGTCGCAGCTTAATGACGTGCCTCTTTGGAATGCACCCTATTCTGCTGAGGCTCCTTTCTGGCATCTGCTGGGGTAGTATCTGGGGTGTGGATGGTCTCCCCTTCTGTTGTTGAGTCTGCCGCTTGGTTCCTTTTCCCTTCTGTTACTGAGTTTGTGCTCTGGTTTATTTTTCCTTTTGTTATATCACCTGCGATTTCTTCTGTTGCCAGCTATGCTATATCATTCCTGCATTCAATAGAGATAGATAATAAAGTCTGTATTTGTTTCTGCCCATGCCTCCTGCTGTTGGTAGCTGTATTCCTTAGGCTGTGCCTGGTAATTAGCAAAACAACACTCCTCCAAGGTCTGCAAGCTAACTTCAGAGGCAGTATACTAATGCTTTCTGACCTTCAGAACATAGCCTCCCTACTCAAGTTTGTCAATAATTAAACAAACTATCTGTTCAGTGTAACTGGCCCAATACCACCACTTAATATTATGTTCTCTCTTTCACATACTCAATTCATCAGCTGGCAGCAATGTTTAGTTATTGTTAATCTGACCAGACTGAAAACAACAATCAAATCCCTCTTATGAAAACACCGACTTCCAATTTCTTAAAGCTGTCTTTATTTTCTGGTTTATTTCTCATTAGCCTACAAGGCCTTTGCAAAATGATTCATGCACAAGGCAGTTAACTACGAAATACTCCAGAATAAAAGTTGAAAGCTTCAATTTTTTAAGAACAACATCTTGCAAAATCATTTCGAAGCTTTGAGAGTTGCCTCATTGATGTTTTTATTTCTTGATAATGCCAGCTTATTATCTTGGCTCCAGAAACATCCAAAGACCTCATCCCTATTGTGTTAAGCACTGTACAAACACATAATGAATCAACAAGCCTTTCTTCTAAGAGCTTATATATGAAATTGCAATCTTCACTGAACATCATGAGAAATTTAAAGGCATTTGTCAAAGCTTAATGTTATTTGTAGGTAAAACATTAGGAGCAGTCTAGGACCTTTCAGCACTATCATGATCATGTAGCTTAGAGTGAGCAACAAGAGCAATGTGTAAATCACAGGAAGCAATTTGGCTAGTCATAATGATCTCAGATACCAAGTATTCTGCACAAAATACCTTGTATCCCAGCAACGCCCAAATTACTCTTAAAATCTTGATCCTACAGCTTTACATATGATATGAAAATTTAACCTTTTATACAAGTGCATACTAATAATGCCATCTGGGCAGTTTGAAAGGTGCAACAATATTTAATCCTATTCATACTCATAAATGAACATTTTAAATGTTACTAATTAAGGGCATTTTTAAAAAATATGTATGTGCACTGTATGGGCATGAATGACCATGCACACACATACACACAAATGCTTTTCAACTCTAGCATTTGAGTGAGCCTTAAGCTAGCTCTGTCGTGTCTGACATAGTAACAATATCTGCAGAGATAAAGAGTGAACCTTTACAAAGAGAAAGCCTTTAATCAGTCTTCTAATCAGAGTCTGAACTAATGACGGAAGTCTCAGTGCAAGAGGTAGCTCTTGCTTAACTGGATCTGACATTCTGGAATAGATTAGGTTCTAATGGTCTACGGCAGAGCTTTCTGTTTAGAAACCTTGGGATGTCATTAATAAATATTGGCCATCATATAGGGACTCCACACCTCTATAGTCGAGACAAAACATCTTATAGGAAATCACTGCCTACTGTGTAGTGAACCACATCAGTGAAGCCAGGCGCAACATCCAAAGATTAAAAGAGCAGAAAACGAACACTGCTGTGACCAAACACTTGAAATCATGTGCTGACTGCCACAAACAATTAGAATTCAGCAGGGGTATTCTCAGGCATTCACAAATCATGACTGCAGGAGACCTCAGGAAATGGGGCCACGATTAACCCGTCTGGCTGTCCCCAGCCATAACAACATGTTGGTACAGAGAAGAAGCCACAAGCCTTCTTGTCATGAAAAAAGACTCATTTTCCTACAATGTCAGTTCCTGATCAGGATGTAAAGAACAGCTTGTTAGACATGGAAACTTAGAGTTACAGAGAGCAGGAAATCTGAGCTTAATTCTTTGCTTTTTTGAGCAAGGAGGGAGGATCTGTGCTAGGGTTCTCATTTGGCAGGGGAGCAGCTCAAAGGCTCCAGACTTGGAGTCTCCAAGGAAGGCAGCTGCTCTTGTGTCTAGTGATCTCAATGCATCTTTGCAGAGTGTCAATAGGCTCCATTGGTCAGGACCCATCTTGTCCTTATGCAGGAAGCTGATCACTACAGTTGGACATGATATTTGCTGATTCTGGGTGGGTAGTGGAGAATGGAAAGCCCTTCAGAGCACCAGAGCATGGAAAAAAACTGTACAAACTGTAGAATAAAATTGGGTTTTAATAATATTGGGCTCATAAAAAAACCAAGGCTGAGCTATTTGGGGTATTATGTCTATAGGCATACAAAAATTGTCGAAAGGTTCCTCTTTTTTACTACTTTTTATTTTTAAATGGTTTGGTTGAACTTAGTCCTAAATTCTCAAGTCTGCTGCAAGACTCCCTGAGATAGACTGAGAATGGAAATTAGAACTTTCTCATCTACCATTTGAAAAGGACATAGACCTGGATTTTCACCATAACAAAAAAACCTAAAGGGCTGGAAGAGCTGGCCCTGCTGGCTAGCACAGCCCCACTGTCCCTTGAGTACTTGAGCTGGCTCTTGCCTTTACCTGGACAACACAAGCTCTGGTGTCCCCATCCAACCCTCTCTCCCTTAGACTCTTTACAACCTCGTTCATGTAGGCCCTCCTGCAACACCTCAGTATCTGTAGCTGGCTGTGGAGCTGTGCAAGACAAGAGCTTGCAGGAGTTTTGATCAGTCTTTGGAAGTTTTATCTTTTTTAATGCAAGTTTAGGCTTCCCAGTACTCTCACATGCAGGCACACTTGCTGGCAAAGGCCTAACATGTTGCCTGACTCCAGCCTGAGCTGAGATCACCCAGTATCTTAATGTCAAGTCTTGCACACTTTAACAAGACTCCCAGGGCTGGATAGGCTCAAAAGCAATGAACGCCACCGATGCCAGTGCAAGTTTTCCACTGCATTGTATCAAACTGTTGTTTACAATGACTCTTGCTAGAAGAAATGATTGAATGCTGAGGAGAAATATATCCAGAAATATAGGAAAAGGATCATTAAATGCAGTAATTGGCTGTAGTGCAGAGGAAAATGGACAGGCTTCAACACGTCTCCTACACTGTGAAACACTTGGGCAAATACAGGGTGGCCTGTTTTGAGAACTCCCAATAAAATACATTCCATGAATCTACACAAACCAGAAGATGACTAACTGGCAGACATGATCATAGTTTTATAGAATTTGCAGTCTACAGAGATAACTACTCTTTAGAACTGTTACTTCTACCGTTCATTTATTTCTCTTCTAGGAAAGCATTTGATTTTCCATTTATGTCCTTCCAGTTATTTACATGCCTGCTCACTAAGATACAGGAGAACCAGATCTTTTGAGCCCATGAAGAGTAACAGGTCTTCCCAGGTTAGTTCTTCATGAGCAACAGGAGTGAGGTGAAAGACCCTCACCCTAATCAGGGAACAACTATGATACACTGCGGAGTACTTGAGATAAAGCACCAAGACCTCATTAACTCATTCTCAGTTCCTACACTGTACAGCACTGTGACTTTTTCAGATCATCAGCAACATGCTGCAGAGATAAAGCCTGGGACAAGGGCCAAGAACAGAGGAGGTGGCCAAAATCAGAATAGACTAAAAAGGTAACTGACCCTGATCATCATCCTTTTACATTCTTATTGGCTTAACTGTTTACCTGTAAGCATCTTCATAAGCACCTTCTGAGATATTGATTAGAGCCTGTTAACTCAGCAGCAGAAGGGAGATGGGACAGACATTGACACTGAAGTCCTCCCACATGTATTATTGCTGCAGAAGGATCACAAATCTGATAACCAGATTGACCAACAGATTTGCCCAGGATGTTCATCCAAGAGGTATCTCTTCAGACTCTCCTGAACCTGGGACCCTGGCATAATAGAATCATAGAATGGTTAACGTTGGAAGGGACCTTGAAGACCATCTAGTTCTAACCCCCCTGCTGTGGGCAGGGACACCTCTCTCCCACTAGACCAGGTTGCTCAAAGCCCCATCCAACCTGGCCTTGAACACTTCCAGGGATGGGGCATCCACAACCTCCCTGGGCAACCTGTTCCAGTGCCTCACCACTCTCATGGTGAAGAATTCCTTCCTTATATCTAATCTAAATCTACCCTCTTGCAGTTTCAGGCCATTACCCCTTGTCCTATCACAACAGGCCCTTGTAAAAGGCCCTTCTCCAGCTTTCCTGTAGGCCCCTTTCATGTATTGGAAGGTTGCTATTAGGTCACTCCGGAGCCTTCTCTTCTCCAAGCTGAATAACCCCAGATGCCTCAGCCTGTCCTCATAGCAGAGGTTCTCCTCTAATCATCTTTGTGGCCCTCCTCTGGACCAGCTCCATGTCCTTTTTGTACTGTGGACTCCAGAACTGGATGCAGTACTCCAGGTGGGGCCTCACCAGAGCAGAGTAGAAGGGGAGAATCACCTCTCTCAACCTGCTGGTCACACTCCTTTTGATGCAGCCCAGGACACTGTTCGCTTTTTGGGCTGCAAGGGCACACTGCTGGCTCATGTTGAGCCTCTCATCAACTAACACACCCAAGTCCTTCTCCTCAGGGCTGCTCCCAATCTGCTCTCCGCCCAGCCTATATTTGTGCTTGGGATTGCCTCGACTCAGGTGCAGGACCTTACGCTTGGCCTTGTTGAACTTCATGAGGTTGGCATGGGCCCACCTCTCCAGCCTGTCAAGGTCCCTCTGGATGGCATCCCTTCCCTCCAGCATGTCAACTACTCCAGAGTTTGGTGTCATAAGCAAACTTGCTGAGGGTGCACTCGATCCCACTGTGTCATCGACAAAGATGTTAAACAGGACTGCTCCCAATACCGATCCCTGTGGGACACTATTCATCACTCCACTTGGACATTGAGCCATTGATCGCAACTCTTTGAGTGCAACCATCTAGCCAATTCCTTATCCATCAAGTGGTCCATCCATCAAACCCATATCCTTCCAGTTTAGAGATGAAGATGTTGTGCAGGACAGTGTCAAATGCTTTGCACAATAATAGACAGGCTCCAATGTGTAGATCAGTGACAATTAAATTAAAAAAAATAATTAAAATTGCCTTTCTTTAATTTTTTTATATATACATATAATGCAGATGTTTATGGAGTTATTACTGGGGGGAGGTGTTGAAAAAAAATCTACTGCATTATGCAGAGAGAGTTAGAAAAGAGAAATGAGCATTCATGCACACATTTCTTCCTAGCTGAGTAGAAGGAAAATAGAGTAAACATTCTTCTCAGAGAGCCAGATTCACAGGATTTGGAGTCCAAACCAGCTTCCACTCAAATCAGTGAACAGATACCAGCAGACAGGAGTTTAATCAGACCTCAGATTATTCTTAATATCAATATACAAAGGGATAGGACTGCATAATTGAGTCTGGTAAGTAAATAGTTTTAGTGCCTGTGATACAGGAAAGTGACACAAATATGGAACTTTCCAGATCATATTGGAAAGGGACACAAATATGGAACTTTCCAGATCATAAGCTTTTATGATCTCCAGACTTACCAAATGGAGACACATTAAGACAGAAGAGTTTGTATTCTGAACAAATCTGTGTTCCCCAGATGGACATATAGATTTTGCCTCAAAGCTATAGCAGATAGCCACAAAGCTTGGATATATAACAAAGTGATGAACTTCCAAGCTATTCAGATACAGCATTTCGTTTGGAGACAGCCTCCAAGTGGAAACTCATTTTATATTACCTTTCCCGGTTCAGCATCTAAACCAGCTTTTGTTAAGCTTTTCAATCTGTACAGATTCATGTAATTTCAACTCCCCTGACACAGTTGAGCATGAACAACTCTGCAACAGATACATTTCTGCTATTACTGTGAGTGACCAGAATAGTTTTAAGAAAGTGTTTTTAAAGAAAACAAGTATATTAAAGAAAGACCTATATTAAGTACTTTCACTTTTTCAGATGGTTTAACAAAAGCCTGTTTTTCAGTCTGTTGGGATTTTTCTTTTTTCTTACCTTTATATTTTTAGAAACAAAATGAAAAAAGAAGAAGCAGAGGGAATTACAGTTTATTCCCTTTCAGTATCTGAGGGACTGGAATGGACTAAGCTTTTCAAAGTTCCATTAGTCTCCCAACAATCTGTAAACATATACATTTACTTACACATTAACAACCCCTTTTCCTCTCCCACACAATCATTTCTCATCAATTGTCAACATGATTAACATTTTCTGTTCTCTTGCCCTAAGCCACATATCTCTTAACTTGCAACCTATCCATTCCGGAGCATATCAGGAATCCACTACTGCTTCAGGAATATTCCAGAATTTGTGGGAAGACACTACAGGACCTGTCTGCTGTTCCTGCTTGCACTACTGTCTTCCTGCAATGAACTAAGCCAACAGATTCACTTACATATTGCTCAAAAAATCTGTAAACAGAAAACACGATCTGAGTCTTTATAACCATAATCAGCATGGAGAAAATCAAAAGGCAGTTTATTTGCCATTTTTTTAAAACATGAAAATGTTGAGGGACATTATACTTTATCATTAGGCAGATAGGAGAGGGGTTTATTTCACACTGTGCAGGTTAGCTGTGGAACTCATTGCCACAAGGTATGAATCCTTGAAATGCATGATTAAAAACATACAAATTTATGGAAGGAAAAAAAAAAAAATCAAGGAGCATCAAACCTACAGACCTGCTCAGCTGCTCCTTGCCAAGCACCAGGAGAACATAGTAGGAAAACCTTTAATATATTTCTCTCATTCCCTCCTAAGCATCCATTACTGGCCATAGAGAGACAAAATGCTGGGTTAAAGAACCTCTTGTCTGCCCCAAGCAAGGCCATTCCTGTGTAAGTAGATGCTCCAATCTTAGCTGAGGCTGAGTTTAATTTCTCTTAAGAGGGAAGCCAGTCCACAGCAATAGCATAAAACCGCTGAAATTCAGAGAGTGTGTTCCAAGGCAAGGATTTCTTATATGCTGTTGTTGAAGTAATGGGAAGGTCACATAAGCTAGAGTGTGAGGAAAATTCCTGGTACAATATGCCTCTCCCTACACCTGTCTCAGTCTTTTAAAATTCATTTCCATAGTAATTTCCTTCTTAACTTGACATTGATTTGCTCCTGGTTCAATGAATACCTCCCCTGTTTGGTGAAATTCCTGCTAGGATACATGATGTGAGCACTTAATACAGTTTGCATTCAAATAACATTTCTATGCTTTCTTCAAGATACACAGATTTTAAATTCCAAAGCACTGGTCAACACCTTAGAGAAAAAAAAAAATCACTGTAGCAAAACACCAATTCCTGGAATACATCATGAATTCTCGATTATAACTTAACCTCTGCTCATGCACATTAAAAGAGTAAACAAGAAGCTTTCCATGCACTGCACAAGAATCAAATCTCAATTGCTGCCCTTGAGCAGACTGCTGAAGTTCAGCCACATCAACTTCATGAATTCATAAACCAGCATCACTTAGTTGTTACTGGATGCATCAAAATGGATAAAGATTCTTGCAGCCAAACCCACAGCCTACTATCTTACAAGACAGCATAGCTCTCAGTATTGGAGGATGTAAACCCACACAACATTTCAACCTAAAAAAAAATTAGACTTGCTCTGATGTCCCATAGATATTACTCTTCTGCTTTGGACCTCACAAACTTCTTTCTTGTAGGACAGTTATTTGTTTCTAAAGGAGCCTGAGGGCAGACAAAAGCTTGCAGAAAACTGCGGAAGCCAAGAAACACCTGGCAGGAGGAGAGCCCAAGTACCTGTTTGGGCGTTAGTGAAACAATGGAGACCAGGGGCTGCAAAGGATTCTACCTGGAGCCAAACTGCCTCCTATTCAGGAGTCCCACAGGTACTTGTTCAGGGGTCCACTTTGCTGCCTCTCAGCCAGTTCCTGGCCTGCAGCTCCAACTTCCCTCTGTCATCCCCAGGACTGCAACTGAATGGGCATGATGGAGTCTGTCTTACAGCAAAAATTGTCTGAACATATACTCTGGCTTCAGCACATAACAGATGGTAGTCACACTGCTCAGCATATACTAGAGGCTGTCTAGAGAGTAGAAATATCCAAAATATTAAAAGAAAATAAAATGTTCAGGGCTGTCTGTTCTGAGATGATGCAGAGAATGTACTTACTGTTTATCATAGTCTTGTCTTAAAGTTTGTTTCTCAAAACTGTAGGATTATTTTGCTAAGTAGTGTTGCAATTCCTGGACTATTTAGTAAGACTTGAATGATATGCCTGCTTACAAATAATATACTGAAAACAGTTAAAGAGACTTCATAGATGAAAAATATCTTGCATTAATGTACCTATTAAAGTGTCATCTTTTAGGGGATCTCAATCTATTCCACTGAAGTCAGAGAAAGTGCTGTCAAGCCCCTCCTGAGACCAAGCACAATTCCTTGGCTAAATGGTATACAAAGTGCAAAGACGAAGTGTAAAATAAAAGTTATCTATTTAAAGCACTCTAGCTAGAAACAAAGAATAGAAAAACTTACTTTCTCTCTTTCCTGCCTTAGCCATACAGTTTGACTCCCTTTGTGCCTGCCGTGGTATTCATTTGATTCCTGGAGGAGCTGATTGAGCTCACTAAATCAGTAGAAAAGCACCTCAGCCAAGAAACAAACGTGTATAGAACTCAAAAAAAAAAAAAAAAAAANAAAAAAAAAAAAAAAAATCCTTCTTTAAAGATCATTTTGATTAGAAACTGGGTTTTGGACTAAGCACAAATTCTTGAGAGTGCCTGCTTTCTGTGGAATGTTTCAGGTTTGTAAAAAATGAAGACTGTCTTCAAGTCAAATGACAAATTCAAAGAAAACATGGAAATTGGCCCCAGAAGGGATGGAATGGAACACTGTTCTGACCAGTATCTCTATGAAAGTTTTCCTTCTTTTGTCTCCTAGAGCATATAGCTGAAATATGGTCTCCAGGTCACAAAGGTTGCTATGGCATGGGAATGAGTAGAACCATATAAAATAATCCAAGGGACATTGAAACTCTAAATAAACCCAGAAGGCTTTGTTAGGAACATCATTATCAACATCTCTCATCTTCCAAGTGAGAAATCTCAGTCTACTTTCTATGGAAGCTATTTCCCTGAAAGAAAGAAGCCCTGCAATCATAAGAAATATATTTATTTTTTCATACCACATTGCAGGCATATTTGTCCTGAACTTGATAGATTCCTGAAGAATGACAAGGCTTATAAACATGTAGCATACAAGGCAGTGTTGATTTGACGGCCATTGCTGTCACTGTTAGATGTGACTACAGGGCACAGGGAAACTCAAGTATACATAACCTAACGGTTATGACTGGGTGTGGCAATGCTCTGTAGGATGGAAGCACTGTTGCAATGCAACATGTTTTAAAGTGTCATGAGGAAACATTCCTCCTCCACAGGAGTATCTGGAGTGCAGTGTCTTTTTTCCATGATAGATTCAGTGGCAGGATAAGTCTCCCAGTTGGAGGCACTGACCTGTTTTTATCTGCCATTCTCTTTAGGCCACCTCCTATTCTTTCATAGCTAAACAAGGATATGCAAAGAGCCAGGGTGTTAAAGGACTTAATGCAAACAGTGTTTCTCCTCCCATCTCATCTGCCACAGGCTTAGAACAAGATATGGTAATGGAGGAAGATAGAAAGGTCAGGATTTTGGGGGTTTGTATGTGAGTTTGGTTTTTTCAATGCTCCTGTAATTGGAATAGCTTATAAAATGGTCTCAGGGGTCATAACTTAAGAATGTGCAGAACTGAGACAAACCAGTGATCCATCTGGTCCAGAATCTTGTCTCTGACAGTGGATAGTATTGGACACTTCCCAGGAAGGGGCCAAAAGTGAATAAATTAAGAGTGCTTAGCTAGTGGACTGCCTGTTGTTAAGGAAAAAGTCCTTCTTGAAAAACACTAGTTAGAGACTGGCCTCTGAGCTCAGGGTCTCAGAATTAAAATATAAATATATAACAAATAAGCATATGTGCTTTTTTGAAACTGAGTTTGTAACTCCACAACTACTTAATGTTTTGAAAATAAAGGGAAACTAAAACATACATACTACCACTCCTTTAGAGCTGCAGACAGAAGCAAAATGCTGGAAAGGCTGTGTAGGGGTATTTGTTAAGTTCATTCCTGGGGCTGATCTAGACACCTGGGATAACGACATTTTAAATGCAACAATAGCAAGTGGTATGGCTAGAAATATGCCAAGAAAAAGCACTTAAAGCCCCACCCCATGCTACGAGGATGAGCAGGACTGTTCCATGACATTGTTACAATGCTCTAAACTTTTTATTGCTCTAAGGTTATATTCTTGTTAGAACATGATCGATGTCCCAGTCATACTGCATATTTTAATCATGCTGTAATTGCACAAGGGACAACAGTAGGATAACCAGGTCCTAAAATGCAGACATACTTGAGGTGGAGTCAGAGAGAGCAAGAGGATATCCAGGAGTAGAAAAGACAGTACAGTTGAAGAGTGCCTTAGGGAAAAAGACTCATGTCTGCCAGAAAGTCAGAATAAAATGAGGCTTCAATAGAAATCCCGTGATAGATTTGTCAGAGTAGCAGTTTGATAGGCTTACTTGCAGGTATAAATTCCTTAAACTTGCTCTGGTTAAAAAATCAATCAGACAATGTGTCTTGCAGTGGAAGCAAAAGTACTATACCCTATAATAAGAACAGAGGGCTGATGAGACTTCTCAAAAAGACTTTTTTACTTTCCTTAGTATAGCATTCCTCTGGAGAAACCCATGTTTTGATAGCTTAAAAGCACTGAATCAACCTTTTTATCTTGCCTTTACCCAATAGGCTGTTCCTAGTATACTGTGGTGCTACTCCTCTCCATGAAGCTGTTTCTACAGAAAACAGTGCTGCAGAAGAGAGTTAAACCAAATAACATAGCTATGCTTAAAGAGGAAAGGGGGGGGGGGGGAAGAGAGAAGAAAAAGGATACAGAAAGAAGAATTTGTATTATACTAACAAGGCACCCCTTTGGAATCAGTGGAAATTCTTCAGATGTTGCATCAGGCCAGACATGCTAACTTTTATGGTGCTGAGGGTTTGACAGGTGTCTTTATTCACTGTGATCTCTGTTGACCAGGTACTTATTCATTAACTGCTCTTCTTTATTTATGTATTTATCCTCACTCTAATAGCAAAAGGTTTCATTATTTATCAGGTTGAGATAAAAGCCAGATCTCAGGGTTCAATTAGAATTATAAATAGAGCTAATACATGACCAAACTACAGCCTTGAGAATTATCTCAAAATTTCAAAATAATACATCGATCAGGAAGGAGTAACAGCATTTGATTTGCCTTTACGCAGCTTTTTATATCATACCCATGCAACATATCTACACAAAGAAATAGTTCTAAGTAGTAATACTATTTTTTTTAATGTCAAATATGCAAAAGTGCATGGCAGGAACTGAAGCATAACCATGATCCAGCAGCAACTGCTGACTTAGGAAGCTCAAGCTCCTAAGCAGGAGAGCACTCTGATGTGAATGAAGCTCTTTTCTCATATATAATGTAATTTCTACTGTTTCTCTACAAGTCCATTATTAACCACAGACCGAGATTGAATACTGGGCCAAATGGGCCTCTTGGTCAACTCAATGCTGCCATTCTTATGGCGGTAAGCGATATTTACCTCGATTTTAGAAGAATATGAGTAAAAGTTCTTTGCTTTACTGAACTTTCTTTGAATAAGACTATGAAGTAAGAAATAAAGATATAACTCAGGGCAAATGACATCTTGGTATTTTACAATAGACACCAGAAACATTACAATCTCAGAAGAGTCACCCAGGGTTTACATGCTCCCGAAGAAACATCTGAAACTCACTGAGACCCCAAAGGAGATCCTGGTCATGCCTTTGCTTGTTCAGATGCAGATCAGCTGAAGACCAGGTCTCAGAAATGTACTGCTATAGAGAAGTAAGTTACATGTAAACCATCTTGTAAGGTATCTAGCTTAAGAGTGGGAGAAAGGTATTGCTCCCATCCTGAACTGCGTTCAGAGTCAGCTTTTACAGGTGTCTTAAATTGCTCATGTCCAAAGGTGTGTCAAAGCTCCTTCCTCAGCTGTCCATGTCCGAGTAGGGCAGAGTCTCTCCCCATATTGGACAAACTTTAAAAAATTCATATCAGATAAATCATCCCAAATTTCAGACTGCTTAACCAAAGCTTGTCTGAATGAGCCAGGTCTCTTTGGAAAGTAAAAATTGGGCTAGATGTCTTACAACAACACCCTTTCTTGGAGCAATCAGCCACTTTTGAAACTTTTGCCAATTCCTGCATAGCATATGAGGGCAGTCATATTACAGGATGCAAAAACAGCATCTGGGAGAACCCAGAAAATGAAGGTTATTGATTAATCAAAATGAAGAGCTATCATGCTATATACCTGAATCCCACTGCAATACTGGATAGAAAACAAAACCACAACTTCTTGAACTGAGAGGCAGAGGACAAGAAAACAACAAAAAAAATCAGCCTGTGGCCAGAGCTGCACCTACTTTGTGTTGGTCTGCAGCCACCTTTATCTTGAATGCTGAGGTGTGTAGCTAGCATGCTCTAACATGCAATGCGCATCTAGGTTTGAGTATGTTCTTATCAGATCAAAATGGAGCACTGCTTGCTGGGACCTGTAGTTTCTGAGGGCCATATCTCTTTATATAAAGACAGAGGGCCACGGGGCAAATCACATAACTCTGTAGATCACATGTGGCCCTCCCACACTTAGTTTGCAACATCACACACTGCCAGAAGAAATATCAGATTTGGAATCTGGGCTGCCAAGGCAACAAAGGCTGAAAATGTTATGAAGGCGGATTTCTCAGCTTAGGCAATGCAGAGAAAGAAAGCATCTGAGATAAGAAGGTACTCCTGCAGGTACATTGCACTTGTCCTTTTCCCCCCCACATACTAATAAAGCAATAGCCATGTATTTCATTGCAAACAGCAATGACATAGTACAAAAAAAAAAGAAGGGTGGGGAAATACCTTTGCTCCCCCAAAAACAAGTTGTTAATGGCCATCTGGTCATCTCCTCCTTTCACAACTAAAGAGTTTATTATCACCAGTCCAGAACATGGGAGACCTGTGTCTGTGAGTCCTCTGTCATATCTGCATCCCAACTCCTGCTTCTCCAAGTAAGCGGGCCCACCACTTCAGCTCAACAACTGACAGTATTAATTTTGAGGGGTCTTTGTTGTCAGTTTTTCTTTCTTTCTTTTTTTTTTTTTTTAAAAACGAATCTCTTAAGAGTTAAACTGCATTTTTTTATTTTGATAGGGACACGTTACTTCAGAGGGTATGGGGCTTTTTACTTGTTTTGTGAATAAGAAAATAGAAATACCTAGGGAAAGCCTGGTTTGAAGCTGTTTCTCAGCAATCACTGTTTAATGTCTAAATGCTTTTTCCCTTTAAATGCAAAATTTGGAAAGTATTCCTCTTGTCACTCAACTTAAAAAGGCAATGACTCTCTCTAGTATACCTGACATTAATGTAACTCTTGATCCGCAATCCTCATACAAAACCAAACAGAATCAGGAGTTTGCAAACCGAAAACAGAGTAACAAAAGTTTTTCCGTGTATACTACAGTTCTTTCCCTTTCATTAATCTCCTGGCCTCCTCCAGTTTCCCCACTCCTCTTGCCTGTGCTTTCACAGAGTTTTAGAACCACAAGGGAGCATCAGGAGCCACTTGGTCTGCCTGCATCTGTAACATAGGCCTTAGTAATTTAGTCTTCACTTGAGCTTTCCCTTCTCTGTATTGTGATTGTCATCCTCAGCTGCCTGTCTACTCAGGCAGACTTGTCACCTGAGTGGAATAATTTTCATTTGGTTAATGACATGCACACCTAGAAAAAGTGCACCAGATGAACAAAAAAAAAATCACAGTTGCTTTCTTAAATATTTTGACACACTAGAAGAAAAGGAGAGTCCAGAAAACATGATAAAAATAGAGTAGTACAACACAGGTTATCATAATCATCAGCAATTTACAATGTCACTTAAGAAATCTAGCAGAAAAACTCATTGAATATGTGTTCATCACCCCACAATAACATCTATGAGCAAAAATCAGAGGCACTATCTTTATTACTTTAGGGCCAGGAATAGTCACAGATATGTCACACAGGCAACATATGCAGTTTCCCCCCCAGTTTCTAAGATAAGAAATGATAAAACAAACATTAGCATGTGCTCCTAATTCGACTCCAGCCTGGTGGGCTACCCTAGTTGGCAACTGTCAGTTCAGCAACGCACAAAGATGAAGAGTTAAATTGTATTTGTCAGGTTTCTGATATTAAAAAACTAAAGATGTCATTCACAGCTATTGTGCATTCTGACTTTGCCAAGTCCAGTCTCCTCAAAACAATCAGAACAACAGGAATACAGCCACTCAGAAATGATTTTTTTCCAAGAAATTGTTTAAGGGAAAGAGTCACAAGAACACTGACTAGTATGTCCATGTCATTTACCTCCTTTACTCCAGGAGCTTTTTATAACACATCCAAGTCAGAGACCAGCAGAGAACTCGTTGGCTCCTTCCCTGCATGATCTCATTTCTAGGCCAGAAGGTACACCTAAGCAGCACCAGATGGCCATTGGAGGCTATCCAGACACACATCAAGGTAGCTTCACCAGATCCCCAACTGGCAATCAAAAGGAGAGGAGGGCAGAAGCAAGAAGGATGAATGCTAGCGTGAAGGGCCACTACGATAAAAGCCAGTCAGCCTACATCAAAAGAGACTGCCAAAGTCATACTAACTTCAGTTCAACTACAAAAATAAGAAGTTCCTAACTACTCATTGTTAGATCTCATGCTTCAGCAAATGGCACCTCATTGCAAGCGCATCGGATAGTATGACATAACTTCCAATTGAAATATACCCGCATCTACATTCTGTACCGTTCACATGACTGCAATGTTTGATTACTGTCTCTGCTGCTGCATTACTTCATACCAACATTTGAGAAGGCTCAAGACATTAAACATATTTAAAAAATAAGATTTTATGTATATATAGTTATAACGCTCTCAAATCTTTGTTAAACTGTGGCCATTTCTGATGACATGTGGAAGACATTGCACATGTTTTTTAATGCTGCAGTGTACCAAAAACTTTCAGTGGAGAGAATGTGCAAACTGGCCAGGAACTCAGCCAGAAGAGCAAGCACTCTCTTTCCTAGTGCTCTGTATATGTGCCCTACTGAATGGCACAGCATCACATAGCTTTTAGGAAAGACAAATTACACATGAAACTATTTACAGCATTCAAGTTAACTTATTTAAGAAATTCTCAAGTGTGTTTGTTTTCAAATGAAGGGGAGAAGACTATTAACTAATACTTCCTAATTAAAACTTTTTCTATAGCAAGTAATTTGTTTCTGGAAACAAATCCCTGTGGAACATCCATATAAGAACAGAAAGTGGTTTTGTGCACCTAATACTTTATAAGTATTAAGGCCAGTAAGGCAGAAATTGTTTTCTCTAAGCTAGTGATCAACATTAAAAATTCAGTAGTCAACAGTTACCCAGTGGAATATAAGGCAGAACAGTTATTTTTAAAAGCAAAGGAAAAACATGGCATCTATTATAATTTCTCAAAAGGATACTATAACAATGCCTTTCTACATGTCTCTACAAATCCAGTAGCGGATCCATTACTTAAATTTTATAGCAAAATAGCATGATTTGTTCTTCTGTTTAACAAACACTAATTGAATTTTCTTTAAGTTACTACAGTTGCTCATCTTTTCAGATCGATAATTGTAAAAGAAATAATACCTGCAAGTGCCTGAAAAAATAAAGATTAATTAGATGACTATGGATAAAGATTACTAGTGTGGAATAAATATTTATTCATTTCTAAAGGCTTTCTTTGGATTATTGGGGTTTTTTTATTTTCCGGTTTAGAAGCATACCTATTTTATGCAGTATTCCATTATTTTCCCTGCTATGCTTTTCCTGATGAAGATGATGAGCTATGTAACCAAAACAACATCCCAGCATTAGGTCTCTTTTCACCTATAGCTGTAAAGAAAGATCCAACATGCCAGGAGAGCAGGGCCATTGCTTTAGCTCCCAGCAGCAACGATGTCCTTCCAGACAACTCTTCTAAGGCTATCCCTGTAGGGACTGCACGTGGTGCCCTCCTGGAATAGCAAAAAGGTAAGTCACTGCTGTATGTTTGTTCTATGAAAGGAATCTATAATTACTGCTTTTGTTTAGGCCATGGAGACTAGCATGATATTTTTAGCAGGAGTCCTGGTAATTTTAGGAACTGTTTTTATTTTTCACTTGTGTGCAGAGGGAAAGGGGGTTGGAGATTCATTTCTGTAAGTTCACGTGTGCCAGATGCTAATGAAAAAAACAGAAAACTGAGAACATTAGTACTCCTTTATATAACCTATCTATACACATCTTCATATATTCCAATATTCCCATCAGCACAGAAGCCATAGGTTTGGGGTTTTTCTTCTTTCCAGTGCACAAGACAAGGGTATCCCAGCTTCCAGCTTCAGCTCAGTGCTGGAACCCCTCCCTCTCAGAATCCAAATGCACCAGACCTGCCTGATCGACAGATCACACTGCCTCTTGCACACAGTGAGCCCATAAACCGGCTGTCCTGTGCCAGGTAAAATACCTGGCACTTTTAGTGTGGAAGTAAGAGTACTGCC
The DNA here is from genome assembly GCA_013401335.1 of Brachypteracias leptosomus. Classification (NCBI taxonomy): domain Eukaryota; kingdom Metazoa; phylum Chordata; class Aves; order Coraciiformes; family Brachypteraciidae; genus Brachypteracias; species Brachypteracias leptosomus. Next base: position 143,734 of record VYZX01010825.1, read on the forward strand.
TGAGAAGCGGGAAGCCTGGAAACTAGTAGGGCTTTCATCCACATAATGGATGAAAGCAGGGCTGATAAGAGCTGCCACATTCACTGCAAACTGTGTAAAACTGTGGCACAGAGGTCAATTGCACATCTAATGCTAAACGTGCATGGCTTGGCAAATCCTGGCAAGAAAGGAAAAAACAACAGTAAAAAGATCCGTGGTAGAATTAAACTCCAAAATATTTACCATAAGAAAATTATAGGCAGCAAAGCCACCATGTTCAGCACAGCAGACAGGTGTTTTGTCACATGCCTATAAAACACGTGTTCTTGTCAATTGGCAGCTTTGGATTCCAGGCCAGGCTCACCCTCAAAAGCAATGGTCAGTTAGTATCCACCCCATAAACTGCTCACGTACCAGATGGAGTAAAGAAATACACCTCCACTCAGGAAGTTCAGAGTAGTGACAGAGGGCATGGAAAATCCAAATAAAAGATCCTGGGTTTTAGCTAGGATTTTTTCATTTGTACATATATTCAGGAGTTACACTCCTGTGCATCACGGATGAAAATATTTAGGACAGGAGCTTTGGAACTGAGCACCCAAATTGTGATGCAGTGTTGCGTTTTGGTAGCCCTTGCTGAAAAAGAGTAAAACTCTAAGGGAAACAACCTCTACATTTAAAAACACCTGTCAAACTGGATTTACTTTTATTATACAGATCACTGAGTCCTTTTCAGCCTCATCATTATCTGAATTACCAGAGGGCAACGTAAACAATTATTTTAACTGCCTCTAAGAATGTGAGAATCCTCTTTTGATAAAATGCTTCCTCTTTGATGATACTGATTGCTAACACTGCTTGTTTCTATGATTTCAAGGGTATTATAACAGCACTTCACTAGGCAGCCTCATCATGCTTCCTGATGATGAAGTAGTTTGTCTGTCATTATTGGAATCTGTCCATAATTCAAGCTGCCTTGGAATTTGCCAACTGTAAAGCATGTGTTCCTTTCCTTTGCAGATAGTCTGAAAAAAGGAAGAGGCAGCTAGTTTGTAATTTGCTCAGGTATTTCTGCTATGCATATCAGCCAGCCAAAGTGAATCACCTTCTGACAGACAAGATATGTAACCTCCAAAAAAATTAAGTTGCAGGCTAGTTTATGGGAAAGGAGTAGGTGTTATTTCTGGTAAGGACCATCATGTACACAAAACAATGTCCAAAAGTGAAAAATATGAACAACAAATAGAACTTCTTCTCCAAAACTTTTTTGTTGCTAGAAGTGGGAAGCATGTTAGGATTCAATGACATGGACATGGGGGTACTGGTGGACAAAAGGCTGGATATGAATCAACAATGTGCTTTTGCAGCTCAGAAGGCCAATCACAACCTGGGCTGCATCAAAAGAAGTATGGCCAGCAGATCGAGAGAGGTGATTTTGCCCCTCTACTCTGCCCTTGTGAGACCCCACCTGGAGTACTGTGTCCAGCTCTGGAACCCTCAACACAAGAAGGACATGGACGTGATTGAGCAGGTCCAGAGGAGTGCCACAAAGATGATCAGAGGGCTGGAGCACCTCTCCTATGAAGACACACTGAGAGAGTTGGGGTTGTTCAGGTTGGGGGAGAGAAGGCTCCGAGGAGACCTTAGAGCAGCCTTCCAGTACCTGAAGGGAACCTACAAGAAAGCTGGGGAGGGACTGTTTACAAGGCATGTAGCAACAGGATGAGGGACAATGGCTTTAAACTAGAAAAGAATAGATTTAGATCAGACATTAGGAAGAAGTTCTTTACTATCAGGGTGGTGGAACACTGGAACAGGTTGCCCAGAGAGGTGGTGGAGGCCCCGTTCCTGGAGACATTCAAGGCCAGGCTTAATGGGGCTCTGAACAACCTGACCTAGTAAGAGACGTACCTGCTGACTGCAGGAGAGATGGAGTAGATGACCTTGGAAGGTCCCTTCCTACCCAATGCATTCTATGATTCTGATTCTATAATTATTGGTACAGTAATGCATTCAGCGCAATTTGGTTTTGGGAAGCTTTAAGAGGAAGATTACTGTAGAAGCATGGGGCTGCATCGTTTGACATGTGGGACAGATCACCTGACCAAAGCCCACTTTGGCTATGACAGCCATGTAAACTGCAGTCCAGCCTGCACTGACCTGTGACCCTCCATAGGACATAGAGACAGCTTGAGCCCAGAAATTCCCCAGCCCTTCAATCCCTCCTCAGTCTCTTAATGTCCTTTGCAAAAGCCAGAGCATGTTCAAACTGCTGCTGCACTACAGCTCTCCCCTTGGAAGCTGCAGGCAAGCAGGCAAGAGGTAAGGCAGCCCTGCCCTATAGGGTATCAATCAACTCCTAGCCAATCTATAAAACAATAACAGAAAAAAAGGTAAAAATATATCCTCCCCACTTCTTTCCTGATATTTTGCACTGTCCTGTTACTGAAATGACACAGTGTCTGTGCTGCCTCCTTTTATTGGTAAAAGGGTTTAACAGCCTAAGCCAGGGCAGGTCATAGCAAAGCCAGCTGCCAGCAAAAATTGTTTTCTCTAATTATGTATTTTTCAATCTTGATCTGATACCTAGATATCAACTGTGACATCTATTTTTTTGCATCACTTGCAGTAGCAAAGGTCTCAAAGGACAAATTAAGCCTCTAGTTACACAGGAACAGCTCCACAGAGTTCATATACCCCGCTACCCCAAACAACACAGGGACATGACATAGTGTAATAAGCTGTTCTTTGTTACTTTCTTGGGCAATGTGCAAAGCTGGCAGAAAGCCTATTTTAACTAAGGTTCTTACAAGACCATTTACTAATTCTGCTATGACTCAAGATTCTACAGTCAGTGATAGTGTTTCCAAAATTCACACATGATTTTTGCACATTCTTCTGTGTTTCCTGGATATAAATGCATAAGAAGCTAAGTTTACTTAGCATTTCTTATTCCGTACAGAAGGGAAACCTGCTCCTGCAGCACCAACTTGATCTTTCTGCTCAGTCAATCTTGCTCTAGAGGCCTGACTCCTCACACAGGGAAGAAGTGGGGTTGAAGCGAATTAATACTGCCTTCCTTGCAGTCTGATGAAGATGACTTAACCTTAATCTGCAAATACAGACATCCTCATGAAGAATTACTCTCCTGGAGCCTCTTCCAGTGGGTTTCAGGAGCAAAGAGCAACTGTACATTTCCAGTTTTTGATATGAGGGCCTTCTATAAGCTACAAACCAGCAACATAGTTAATCACAGTGCACTTTTCTGAACACAATGAAGTATCCTTTAAAGCAAAGGAATTCAGAGTAAAAGCAGAGATGCTCTTCTCACCCTAAGCATGAAAAAGCATCTCAACTCATTTCTGTTACATACACGAAGCCAGGTACATGACTGGGAAACACACTGGTAGCCTTGCCCAAATCTATTAGCACACAGTCAACCTTCCTCTAGGCTGCACAGGATGAGAACATATGCTGTAATTGTATTTGGGAGGAAGAACTCTACTTCAGACCAAAATATGTACATTTTGTTGTGAAATGTTATGTTCCAAGTTAAAACTGTATTACAAAAAAGATCAAGCTTTATTAAGGCAGCCTAAAAACAGCAAGGAAAACCCAAGAAACCTCCCAAGAGTATCTATTTAGCAGAACACCTGTGAAAAACATTTCTTTTAGGGCAAGACTACGTAAGGTTTCAAATCATTCTCTTAAGTGAACAGGTCAAACAATTCTAGCACAGTGTCAACGGTGTCCCCTTCAGTAAGAAACATCACATGCATGAGGCTTTAAGAACACATGAACGCAAACTGCATTAGCTATTTCTTCTAAAAATAAAGCTTCAAGGATAGTTATCTGCCAAAGTAGATGAGATTGAGGGAGATTCTCCTCCCCCTCTATTCTGCCCTAGTGAGACCTCACCTGGAGTATTGCATCCAGTTCTGGGCTCCCCAGTTCAAGAGGGACAGAGATCTACTTGAGAGAGTCCAACAGAGGGCTACGAGGATGATTAAGGGACTGGAACACCTGCCTTATGAGGAAAGGCTGAGAGACCTGGGGCTTTTTAGTCTGGAGAGGAGAAGACTGAGGGGGGATCTAGTTAATGTGTATAAATATATGAGGGCTGGGTGTCAAGAAGAAAGGGACAACCTCTTGTCACTTGTGCCCTCTGATAGGACAAGAGGCAAAGGATGCAAGATAGAGCACAGGAAGTTCCACCTCAACATGAGAAAGAACTTCTCTACTGTAAGGGTTACAGAGCACTGGAACAGGCTCCCCAGAGAGGTTGTGGAATCTCCTTCTCTGGAGACTTTCAAGACTCATCTGGATGCATTCCTCTGTGACCTGCCCTAGATTCTATGGTCCTGCTCTGGCAGGAGGGTTGGACTCAATGATCTCCAGAGGTCCCTCCCAACCCCTAACATTCTGTGATTCTGTGAATAAAAAGCAAAACATTTTCTCTGATCACTTCTTAAGGCACATCTTAATACTTACATTAAACTGTAATTCAGGCATTTTCAAGTCTTATGTGCACATGAATAGTGCCAGTGGGGCTAAGTAAAGCATCCTTCCAGGAGAAACAGTCTTGAGGAAAATGTTAAGGCAAAAGAGATAGGAAAGCAGTATTAATGGATTTTCTCCAACCCTTCTTTACCAATGTCACTGGATTATGTAAACAGAAATTTCCTCAAAGGCTTGTAACTTGAGTAAATTTGAGGGACTTTTCATGGGAACAGCATGAGGTACACTAATAAAAAATTTGCCCCCTTATGTGTGAAAAGATATCAGGTATCTACTTCAAAGCACAAACACATTTCAGCCTTGAAAGAAACTACTCTATATTTTTCTCTATATTTGCTCTCAGAGACAACAGAATCAATTTTAGGTGTTGAAAAAAATTACAAGCCACTAAAACCAAGGCTCTACTAATTTCCAGCTATAAGCATTATTCCTTTAAGTTCTATAATAACTAAAAATCCCCTCCAGATATATCAAGCTTTCAAGAGCACAGAAGTTAAATACAGAAATAATTTAAATAATTTTGGAATGTTTTTTATTTTCTAACTTGTATCTTGACATTTTTTAAGTTGCATTTCAGATCATTCCCCAAAACTACCAGAGGTATATCAATAAATAACAAAGATGCAAATCAGCATTCCCATAATAATTTAAAATCAAGACCTGGAAGGTGAATATTTAGTGAGGTAAAATGTGATAATATACAAATAACTGATCGGAATACTCTAAAAGTTGTACATAACTCACATTTTCTTCTTCATTATCATATTTTTCTAGAAAGCAGTCTTTGTTCTGAGAGAGAAAATTAACACTTATTATACTGTTGTCAATTTATCTGTATCTTAAAACTCAGTAATTAATGAAACATAAGAATGGACAGTCTCCAGTATACTTACCCTCAAACTTTATAATCAACAATTAACATTAATTAAAATTTTTCTTTCCACAAATGTTTGTTCCAGGTTCCCAATCTAATATGCTGTTCAAATTGCCTCACTCCTTCAATCTTTTTCAAGCACAATTATAAAAAACCACAAATATTTTCACCAAAACTGGAGAAGTTAAACATTACAAGCTCAAGAACAGCTAAAATACGTAAGGCAGCATTTAAATACTGATTTTCTCATATTTAAATCTAAGCGATGGTGATTACTTTTGGAGAACAAGAAAAGGCCAAAATTGGTTTTCCTCCAGCAGTCATCACTAGCTCAATACACATCTTTTTTTTTAACTTACCAGAGGCACCGCAACCAAAGACCATAAAAAAAGTCTTCAAGCTGCACTTTGAGATCGTTCACCAGAACACAGATTTCTCTGATCTTAACTCCCAGGGAAAAATCTTGGCCTCAGCAAACTCAAAGGTAAAACTGCCACTAGCACAGGAAGGCGAGGAGGAGTAGCCCATGGGAGACCTTGTGAAGCCAGTTAGCTATGCACCAGCCTCTCTTTGATATGTGCTTTTCTTAAGCAACATTGCCCCCAGCCAAAGCCCACCTCTTTGTGGGACTGTTCAGCTGGTACAGATATCCCTGGCATGTTATTCTTCTTAACCATGCGTGTATTAACAATCCATTTGCACATATTCCCTCTGACTACACCAATGGCCGTATTAGAGTCTAGCACCCAAACACCCCAGGATGACACTGAACATCTCTGTGATACACACTTGTCATTCACAGTTCTTGCTTCATCTAAGCCGATTTTCCCTGCAATAAGTACCCACTCTTATGTGGTCTCTCTCCTCTTTCACCTGTGTTTCAGGAGAGTTCAACTGAAGCAGATTCTCTTACAATCCATATGTGATCCTTCTTTCCTCAGACCCCTGAGGTGAGATGTTTCTACCATCACAGTTTACCTTCCTGTATGTTTGTCCACAGACAACTGCTGTTCAGTAATGCATGGAAGGTGAGCCTTCAATAGGGGGCTTCCCATGCTTTATTCTGCAGCAAGAAGCCACTCAGTTCCTGCAGGAATCAAAGACATCTGCAAAAGCAAGAATATTTCCATTAGTGAAAAGCTCCTTAAAAATCAAAGTCTTCCCTGCAATGGTCCCAACGTCTTCAATGCCACACCTTAGAAGTTAAGGAGAGTGGGCAGATAGCAGTTTCTGTCTAACAGATACTACATCTGTTAACTTTTTAGTATGACACCCACCTCTGAGACAATGACTTCACATTTGTAATGACATACTTACTGTTTGGCTTGGTTTGTTTGTTTTTAATAGCCATTTTTTAGATGTGAAGACAGAAAGTAATCTGATTTCTATGTCAAACTGCATCAAAAAGAGTGATATTGACTGTTAACATTCATGTCAATAATTCCACTGAAGAAGAAAATTCTTAACAGATTTGTCAAGGAATAACAGACTAAGCCAGAGTCAACAGTTTAAAACAACAGGCTTGCAGCTTAGTCACAGTCTGAACAAAGATTTTCTTACAAGTTGGAATAAGAAAGCTTTTTCAGTTTTATTTACAGCTTTTAAGTATTCAGAAACAGCCTCTGCTGAAGAACAGTGGAGGTTTTTTCCATTCTAACCAAGAGATTCACAAGGGATTTATGAAGGTTTTTTTCAAAACAAGTAGAGTCATCAGGTCACAGAAACCAAGTTGCCCTCTTACTGCAAATATGTAAATGCTACTGTTCTACAAGAATGTAAGAATTTCCTCATTGTATAACATATAAGATAAAGTCTTTATATTTACTGTCATAGGATAATCAGCTACAGGGCCCTCTAGTATTTTAGAGTAAAAGCACATGAAATTTTTAGCAGCCATTCTCTGGAGGGAAATTTCAAGGTGACTAGAACAGTCCTTTATATGGATAAAAATATGCTTATAATTAGGAATAGACTTCTTATACAATCATTTTGCATTTCGTATTCATGTTAGCAGATTGCAGAAAAGGTATAGATACTTGAAAAGACATAAAACTATAACTGATGTTATTTTAATTCTGTATTATAAAGAAACAACTTACATCATCCTGTTTAGAACTAAAAAACTACACTGTCTCCTCCTTGAAAGTCTGAGCAGCTATCACAAGCTATTCATTAGTAAGTAGGCAAAACCAAAAAGTTCACGTTATTCCTGAGTTCCACAGCAGCACTTCATTACCACACAAGATGCAGAAAATGAGGTATGAAAGAATTTGAGAAGTGAGGAGGTCTCAGATGAAAGGGGTTTATGGGAAAGCTTTAGTCTGTGGACTATCACATGAAAATTGGCCATCTAGAGTTTTGAGTCATTCCTACAGGAGATTGTGGCTGTGACCCTGCTCTTGGTGCAGCCAGGATTTTAACTATGGAGTCTTCCTAAGTCCACCCAGGTAGCCACTAACAGGGGTCAGCTGGAGACAGCTGCTTTCCCTCAGCTGATAAGCAAATCTCCCAGTTCAGTCTCCCTAAGGAGAAACACAGAGGATGCATCCTATCCCCCACACTGCCTGCATACACAGGCTAGAGGGGGCAGACCCTCCACAGAATCCTGATACGAGTTATCTGGATCCTGGCTAGTCTCATCCTTGTGCCTTCCACCACACAACTGCCTCTGCCACTGCTTTATTAAAGCAGCCTAAGATCTATGTGGATCCTATCCTGTCTTTGGGTATTATTTGCATATGAGTAGGTTTGTGTACTTGGGAACTGGCACTGCTTATGCTGTCCCCTTTCCATAAGAGAGAAACAGATTAATTTCTGCTTCTGGGGCTGTCAAATCCAGCTTTCTTGTTTTGTTTTTAAACAATAATGCTATTAAAATTCACTTTATAAGGCAGAGGCATAGAAAAAACTATATAGACCCTGATCAAGATGTGTTCAATTTCATTGCAGGAGACTTTGAATTACCTTTTGAAAGCAGAGACAATATTCACAGATATTCACAAGAAACCTCTTTGACTGAAGAAATCAGTAATAAGGTCTTATCTTCTTATAAAATCCAGTATGAAGTAATACACAAAACATTTACGGGGAGACATAAGCACAAATTGCATTAAGTGGGTAGGTAATTAGCAGACCCAGAGAAGAGCTTGCAGGCCCAAAAGCTTATCTATTCTCCCTCCCAGTTACATCAGTCAGCGTAATAAGAGAAACTGCTTCTCCCTACAAATCTTCCCTTGCATAAACTTGGACCTATTTTTTTTCTAGAGTGCTCTGGTCATTCCCCCTATGTATACTCCTTTGTGTTTTTTAGAGATATCCAGATTAAGCCCTACCCTATCACATTCAGGAGCAAACAAATTTTTCAGTGAACCTGCAATAATAGGCAGTACTGAAACAGAATAAAATGATCACTGGGTCTCATCTGAGGAAGCAGATTTTTTCTAATAAGAGCTTGTGGATCAGCATCTAGCCAGATCAAACACAGGGAGAAATGAAGGATACTAGGCAGGAAAACAGAGGTTAAAGTAAAGGTTTAAACAGGAATGCTTAAACTGGAAGGTGTGAATGATCTTACACAAGAGTCAGAAGATGAAAACTTGTTTAATTTGCTGTGGAGGATAAAAAAAAGGGACAGAGCATCAATAGTCTTTATTCAGGCTACTTCCCTTCCTTACTTTGGGCTTGCTTTACACACTTGCAATTTAAAAAAAATATCTATAATGAAGCTTTTGAAATCAAGCGTATGAAACGCCTCCATTTTGCTGCAAACCTGATAAATCAGCCATTATCATGTTAAGCATAGGACACAATTCTCAGGCTGTGAAGGGAATCTTTTTGCTCTCACTGTTTTGCTGCACCCTTCCCTGAGGCCTCACCTGGTGTCTCAATTACTAAATTAAAGGCTATTCAGTAGCAATGGAAAGATTATTCCTATCAGTCACTGTTCAGTCTAGGTCCTCAATAAGGTGTTACTGGTAACACTACCAAATCTGTGGGCACAACCCGGGTATCAGGATCCAGCTGCCTCCACACTTTTCCCGTATAAAGAGATGCATACAAGAAAGCCTCTTATCTGAATTGGCAGTTAAAACACCTACAACTTGAGAGCAATGCTTGAAAAAGAAAAAAAATTTTAAGAGAAGTATCTCATAAAAGTAGTTCTTTCTCTTCCAACACAGTTCTGCCCACTTCAACTATCATTACTCTGAACTGCAGAACTTTCTAGCAAAGCAAATAATTGAGTGATAGCAGAAGGGCAGGAGACTTATTTATTTATGCATTTATTTTTTATTACAGGAAGTTCTGGAATTCAGGCCAAACAATCATTTCAATCTAAATAAAAAATGTTGAGTAAACAGCTACTCGAAGATTTTTGAGGATTTATGAAAGCAACTGTCCTCTAGAAGAGCTGGATTATAAGGAAGAGGAGACCATCCCCAGTGCAGCAGCCAGAAAACACAACTGGGTTCACTGTCACTCCAGTCTAATATACAAGTCTGTTACTTTGATCAAAAGTCAGTGACTGCAGTCACAACCATTGTCCTGGACTTGCATATTGCACAAAGTTGTCCATAAAATTACTCATGTGCATAAGTAGTCCCACATGGTTCAGTGGGTCTCATTACGTAAGTGTTAGTAGGGGTCTTAGGTTAAGGTGCATTCCTTAAACCAGACAGATTCCCATTGAAGTGATTAGGAGTGCTTAATTTGCCAAATAGAAAGAATTCCACAGGTATTTGTTTGAAGTGTGATACAAATTTACTTTGATTTCATTTCTACCCTTCTTTGCAGTAAAAAGCCATTTGAGTGCACAAGTATTACTGACCAGAGCAAATTTCAGACTCATATTCACAGGTATTTGCAGCAGAATTTTGCGTATGCAGCTACTACCACACATATTAATTATGTGACAAAATCATAACAAAGCAACAACTCAAGTTTCTGTCTCATAGGCACATTTACTGATTTCCAAGATCATGTGAGATTTTTGTTAATTTTTTTACATGTGAAGAAATTGTTGCCCTTTTGCAACTGAAGGGTGGGCTATATTCAGTGGCAGGTAAATCGTTAGGTTTGAAGAGCTGCAACAGTGAAACACAATAAATTAAGCAGACACCTTGCTAAATCAGCAACACAGAATTGAACCCTTAGTGTTCTTCACTACAAATGGTTCTATTGGATTATGGGTCATTAGTTCAACTACTTTTAACAAGTACAACCAAATAGGAATGTTATTAAACATTTATCTTCAGGGACAGATTCACTGGAGAAGATAAGAGATTGTAGAGGCTTTCCATTAGCACTGCCTATTTCAGCATGCATTCCTGTCACAAGCACCTTTCATTCACAAAAATATCTCAGGAACCCAAAGCATGCTAGAGAAGTCTGCCTTTACTTGCTAGTGACTGTTCCCTTGCACGCTCCAGACGCTGACCGGTTATTTCCAATACACATTATTTGAGAACCTCTTGCTGCTTTCTTACTCCATGCTGTCAAGACAACGGGGCAAAACTTTTTTGAAAAAATACAAACCAAAAGCTGAATTTCCCAATATTTGGTCAGCCCTAAAGATAGTGACACCCCGACCTTGCTCCTAACAGCAGGCCACCCACTCATTTTTGAAAACCAGAACAATTATTTAGAAATGCGATTTCTGTCTCCTAAGGGTTTATCTAACTCCTACCCCAAGCCTGGCCCTTGCCTCCCTCCGCCCCTCCCACTAGCTGGCGCCGGAAGGCACCAGGTACAGAACGGGCCCGCCTGGCAGCCCGGGGCTGACTTAGGAAAAAAACTAGAAAATAAATTCTCCCAGGTCTTCTGCAGGTCTTAATCGCGGGTCTTGAACAGGCTCCCCAGCCAATCTGTAACACAAAGGCACCAATAAAAGTGGCGAAAAGCGATCTCCCTTAGCAAGAATGGTCTGTCAGGGCAAGGGCAGAGAAAGAACATTACAAGAGAAACAAACGATGGCTGTACTGGGGAACGGGTCTTAACAACTGCCGCTGGAATCGCCCCTGGCTTACTAAGAAAGAGGGAAATTAAACACACACAATCAGTCTCTCTCCTTTCCCTCTGAAGTCAGTTTGGGTTCTTAGAAATCTGTACCTTGGCCCATGTGACACACTAAAGTAAGGAATTAAGCAGAAGAGCACAGTTTTCAATCACCCTGGTCTGTATTTCAGCTTCTGCAGACATTAACATCTGTCACTGCTACAGTTAATACTCCTCCATATTTGCGGTTTCCCCACAAGAAATCACAACTATTTAAATTTTCATTTAAAGGTCAAATCCTGGAAGAAAATAATCACGCAAGGAAATATGGTTTGGGAGGCTTTTTGTTGTAGGTTCCAAGCAAGGAGGCTGCAGCCAAACACTGCTACCTTTGCCTCACTTATTCTCATGGTTTCCTCGTTGCCTTGAAAGAAGGCTTTATCCCCATTTTACAGGCTGCATTAGTCCTCATAGGTTTGAGGCTATGAAAGAAGGTAGAAGGTTACTATAATATCCTCAAATTCTTTGCATTGTTGATAGTCAAGAACTAGAAAGCTGGGCAATAAATAGAAATTGTGCCTCTTTTAAGATCAGAACAACAAATTTCACTCTAATGCAACTGATACAGAAATTGCAACACCAATAATTCTGTTACAAAACAATTGTGACAAACAGGTCAAACTAAGCACCCATGACACTACGCATGTAGTCTCTAGAGAGTCAAATTTAGTCTTGATTTTATGAAGAAGGCAGGACCAAGAACTTGAAGAAGCCTTGTCTTCCAAGAGCCTTGGGCCTTTTCACATCCCTTTAAATGGGTCAATACTCAAGAAAACTAGGTTGTTATTCCATTCCAAAGTCTTGAATCTGTTTTTGAATAGTCAGAATACATAAACTGTATGTTAGCCAGCCTTGTGATAGGTGGGATAGCTACCTGAGAAAACAAACCAAAACAAAACTCAATCCTCCAGAATCAACTCTTGAAATTCCCCAGAAGGCAGCATATTTCACTGCTGAAAAGTGCATTTTTATGGAAGAGTGTTGGCTCCCTTATTTGCTCCATTGGCAAATGTTAGGAAGGGTTTTATGACTGGATAGGGAAAGGCAGGAGCTAGACTATTGAAAAAGGCATGAGAGGTGTTAGCACAGAGCCAAAACAATCTGGCAGCTGCATTACATTATCTCAGTGGGAAGTTGCCAGACTGGCAGCAAAATTAAGCTCTATGCTCATGAAATGAAGCACTGATACCACTGGTTACAACTTGCATTTAATCAGCTTCCCACACATCTGTGCCAAACCAGTTCAGTCCTGATCTGCAACAGTTGTGGTGTTCAAGCCTTGGGCCTGTTTTATGCAAAGGCTGCCAGTCAATCTGAAGAAACTGTACATCCAAACTTTGTAGTGATTTTCAATTAAGCTTCTTTCAAACCATCATGATAGTGAGGATTGTTTTATATAAGGAACAGCTAGCAAGGTAGGTATTTCTCTGCAATCTGCTATCCATCCCATCGCAATCTGATCGTAACACTTAGAATCTATAACCCAAATGAACTCCTATGTTATTCATGCTCATTATTTTATAGTACCACAAGTATACTTTTAAAAATAATAGAGACATTATCTTTTCAAGTTGAGAGAGTTTACAGTAACATAAGATAACAACTTTGGAAAGGAAATTTAAAGAAATAACTGTGGTAAGAAAAAAAAAAATCCTGGAAGTTCATAAGGTAAAGCAGGATCAAGAAGCAGTACGATAGATAAATATCAAAAGGTTATACTATGCATAGGGTAAGATATAGCAGAAAGCCTGGAACTTTTTTCCCCAGCCTTGTCAGCATGACAGAGGCTTAGCATGCCAGTTGAATGTCGCCTTTCACCTGCAGCTGTATCACCGTGGTCATCCACTAGACCTTTCAATACTATCCAAAACCTAGTGCTTCTAGAGACTGTCAGAATTTGTGGAGACCTTCCCTGCTGATGTACAAGTGAAGCCCTAATGCAAACAGTAGTGTGGAACTGCAGAAACACAAACAACCTACTTCTAGAGACTGTCAGAATTTGTGGAGACCTTCCCTGCTGATGTACAAGTGAAGCCCTAATGCAAACAGTAGTGTGGAACTGCAGAAACACAAACAACCTACTTCTAGAGACTGTCAGAATTTGTGGAGACCTTCCCTGCTGATGTACAAGTGAAGCCCTAATGCAAACAGTAGTGTGGAACTGCAGAAACACAAACAACCTACTTCTAGTTCTTTACAGTTTCATAGGGATGCAGGCTATGTTGTTTGTTTACAGTTGTACAGCTCCTCCAGGTTACACAAACTCTCAGGGAGGAACAAATGTCACAATAATAACAATTTCTGTGCCGTTTAATTCAAAGCACATTATAAACATTAACAAATCCTGAGCTATAAAAGCAAATTACAGATGGGATCACCTCACTAGTGAAATGCAGGTGCCTCTGCCCTGCAAAATTGTTCACAGTGACATTATACCATCACCCAAAGCTGAGAAAAGGACTATCAAGGCCACATTCAGGAGTTAACTTTTAATATTTGCTGTTATGAGAACTATTTCTGAAAATATTTCAGATACTAAATATCATTCATTGTAGGTCATGGATCTGAAATTCTTCTGGTCATCTTCACAGAAAACTCTACATTGGAGGCAGCTGTCCAGAAGAAAGGAGAGCCTCAGAACTTTAGAAATACAGAGACAGTATATCTGGTTTTCACATGTACCATTTATGGGAGTGTGTTACCTAGTATGTTGTCATATACCTTTAGGACAAACATAACTTTGCCAACTCAAGAAAAGGGAAGCTTTTGTTTGTTAAATACAAAACAGTAAAACTAACACACCTGCCACAGATGATTGAATTTTTCAGTAACTAGCAGGCTGGATAACACATTTCCAAATCACAGAGCAACTAGCATAAAACAGGTCTCATAACATAAAAGATTGTGTTTCAGAAACTAGGCAAATCCTCTGTTCACTGCCCACTTCCTGACCACACAGGTGTTTGCAGCCAGGCAGAAGTGAGTTCCTTCACAGACAGCTGTTCTTTATCAGCTTTATCTGAATGTGCAGATAAAGATGTAGAATGATGATAGACAAACATATCAAAGTGGTGAAGAGGTAATATGCCAGCACTTAATTTCCAAACTGAAGTTTTTCTAGCTTGATGCATGTTAGAAAGGTCAGATTGTACTTTACCTTTTGTTTGTTTAATATCAACAGTCTACCCTATGCTGAAAGGAACATAACTAAAGACCTTATGCAAGGGATCTTACAGTCCAAGAACACAACAAAAATTCCACAAAGAGAAATCTACTCTCTTAGATCTTATTGCACAAGCAGTTTCTGATATGACAGTCAGAAATCTTCAAAGACACAGTTAGATGTACATTTAGAGGAACAGGAAAGAAGACGAAGTCCTCTTCATACACTGTGTCCTCCCACAATCTTATAACACTATCATGCAGCCACCAGAACAATAATATTTAGGACTTACAGAATACAAAGAGCAATACAAAATCCAGTTTATGTAGTCTGAATACATGGTTAATATTCCTGTGGGGAAACAAAGTCCAAAGAAATGAATACGCTTTCTAAATTCTTTGCATTGACCCATAAGTCCCAGTTTAGTGCTGTTGGTATTTCTGATCTTTGAACACCTAGCAAATAAGTGAGAATTAACACACCAGTGTTGGTGAGTTAATTAGTTTCTTTGGTTCTAGTCTCACAGTGTCTCCAAACTCAAGTAGGCATTGCATCACACTTGCTTACATTAAATATTTTTTTTCCATAGCTCTTCAAAGTATAAAAACGGGGCTTTGTTATGATTAGACTATTCCAGAGCAGAGATCCATAGGAGTGGATCCATTTTCTAAACACAGAAGACATGGAGTCCCGTACACTTTGCTGTACTTTTCTGTAATGTGTTGAATCTACTGCCCTTTAATGGCAGTAAATTTCATTAAATATACTAATTATGGTGCTCTGGATTACACTTTCATGACTTGATCAGTTATGGCTCCATCCTCTCTTCCAACAGAAAATCCTCACAAAGATGCAAAATTACATAGGCAGGTGATCTAAAGAATGTTCTTAAGAATCACTGGGGAACATTTATTTGTAGACAAAAAAGGTTCCCTGTTGTTTTGCTTGTACCTTCATGTTTCCCTGAGCAACTTTAGCATTTACAATAAGACACTAGTGTCTTTTGTTTTGCTAGGTTCCATATAGACGCACAGATGCCTTCTCTAAAGTATGCAGCCACAATACAGTAGTGCTGGGGGAGAAGTTGTTGAAAAAACACCATCTGTATTTATGAAGCTTTATAAATGAAGGTATCACCAGTCTGATACTATAGGCCAATTCTTTTCTTTCTTTCTTTCCTGTTCACTTTTCAGCAACTGAAATCACAAGGCATGAAGTCAATAGAAATTTAAGCTATTTAAATAGTACCAAGGATAAAGGTCATGCTTCTGGTGTGATTTATCTTCACAGGAACCCACCCAAATCTTGGAAACTACTGCCTTGGAGATAGGAGATTCTGGTGGTTGTATAGATAAGGGGCTGGTATATTCAAACTAGAGATAATTTTTTTTCCAGGCTGTATTTAAATAGCTTAGAGCAAAGCCTTAGATTAAAAAACAACAACAAAAAAAACCCCAAAAACACCCAAGCCACCAAGCCCAGCACTGTTTTCAGTCATGCTCTTTGCTTTACTTCTAAGGTAAAAATAATTATTCTGTGCCCTGATAGTTTGTCCCTGGCCTAAAAAGGAGGGAGGCAGCCTACCCCTTTGTAAATCTCAAGTGCAGTTCAGAGAGCCAGGTTAAGCAGCTGACCATGCCAAAACAAGTATCCCATGCTGCCATTTTCCCCCAACCTACCACACATTCCCCCTCCTTCCCTTATGCCAGACCTGGCATTTGCCTAACTTCTCCATGAGTCTATCAGCTTATTCACCCAGCTGCAAACTAGCCCAGAAAAAAACAACCAACCAAGGAAAAAAAACCACAAACAATAACAAAACCAAAGCAAAAACATTTTTAAAAATAAAAATCTTCTGACAAAGTACCAAATTGGACCACTTAGTCAAAGGTCAGTCAAACGTGAGAACTGATATTGGTGAGGAAAGGGAGAAGGGAAAGCCTGTGGCTCCCCCTGAACATCTCAGAAAACGGTTCCTAAAGATACAGCAGAAATAGGCAACTCCAGCATCACCACTGCATAGCCACATGTAGCAAATAACTTGGTAAATAATAAAAAAGTAGTGGAATTAGACCAACCTTGAGAGGAAAGGCACTATCTCCCTGATTTTCTGTGCACGTTACCACACGCATGTGAAAAACAACTGTTCACTTGATTTCAAAAAGTTTTAACCAACCCCGTGAATTCTGTTACAAAATGTCTGTTTTGTCTTAATTCTACTCTATGAAGCAGAACTCCAGTTTGTGTTACAGACAGCAATAGCACAATTAAAAAATTCCACCTGAGGCCAGCTCTGTTCAGTAACCAGAGGAGAGGAAGAGAGTTAATTAAAGCCATGTCTCTAAAATCAGAAGTGGTTAGTTGCATATACGAGATAGAACATAGTTATCTCACTGGCGACTGATCTCAAAACAGAGGAGGGAGCAGGGGAGGTGAATGTAGTTATAACAAAACACACAGTCTAAAGGAAAAAGTGATTTAAGAGCTACTAGAACCACTGGCATTTGTGCTTGGGTGAAAAGAACAGCAGATATGGAGCTAAAGTAGATACTAAGAGCACGTTCATGCAATCCTGGCACTGATAAACCTGGTGATATAATTGGGAGTTTTTCCTATTTTCTTTGAGATCAGTGTCTCAGCGATTTATTAAGTTCTCTTAACCAGTTAGTCCAGGTAGGAGGGATTTCAGATTAATTAACTACAGGCTTAAACCTGCAAAGGGGCATTTTGCATGTCAGAGACCACCTCACACCTTGCAGGAGGGAGCTGGAGGTATCTTTTGAGAACAAACATGGGGACCATTACTGTTCAATTTTGAAATTTTCCCCACATTGCCCAAATCTCTGTAGACTGCAGTAAGTATCATTTTTGCTTCTATGGCAGTCAGAAAGCTTCTGAATCATTAACATGGGAATGTCAGCATCATTAGTACTCCCAGACATTTCTTTCTTCACTTTCCAATGTTTTCTCTGTGCTATCTATCATTACCTTGTTTACTCATTTTCCTTTTCATTAAAGATTATTATTCAAGGGAGGAAATGTACCACAGTCTGAGAATTCATTCAGCATGAACGGAAGGAGACATATGGTCTAGTGACTTAAGCAGAAGATCAGGAGCTAGGCTGCTTGTAAGACCTAGCCTGACAGTCTCCTTGGTCTTTGTGCAAGTCATTTAAGGTCAAATACTTTTCCCTTCACACAGCCAAAAGTTCAGTAGGGGGTCAATTCCTTTGGACAGAAGAAGGGGTTACCCCACTAACATTGATGCTTTAGCTTTTGTTGAACACTGTCCTTGTGTAAAGGGCATACACTTAATTTAGGCTTATCACAGTTACAACACAAGAGATGATGAGCTCAAACATTTCACGGATCACATCAATGCATAGCATGGCTTTACAAACACCACAGGCAGGGACGAGCTATGTACACCACATCAGCTGGTCAAGGCAAAATTTGACTTGGAAGAGAGCCTTCTCCCAGCATGACTGAAGTTAAGAACATGTTTTTTTCTGATCTCTTCTAGCTGCAAACTTGTGTCTTTGCACACATCACACAACCAGTCACCAGCAATAACTAGTGCTGACTGATAAACCACAATCATCCCATGAAGATAACTCACTGTGGTTGATATCCAGTCACCTTTTGTCTCCTTCAGTCCCATGGCATTGGGATTAGGAGGAATTCCCACAGAATATGCCTCTGCAATGGACAGTGTGCATGGATTCCAGGTGAAGTAGTCCATGAACTTCCCTGTCTTCCCATCAGCTTGCCAAATCTCTGCACATGCATACAGTAGACAGAGCAGCAATGCTTCTTTCAGCCTGCTTTAGCTCTCCAACTGGATAGAATAATTTTCACTTATTAGGGTTGGGAAAAATACAATAATTCACTTTAGCATTAACATCTTTGTGTTTCTTTTTCTTTTTACCACACATAAAAGCAGAACCAAAGTAGAGACTTCTCAGTAAATGAGGGAGTCAAAAGTAATTTATATGAAGTTTAGTCTAATTGCTGTGGCATCATTTTTTGGGTGTATGGACCTATAGATAATTTCCCCTTCATTTTCCCTCTAAGAAACAGGAGAACTGTTGCTGAGTTCAGAGAGCCACAAAGTCAG